>CM034702.1:23139576-23166524 GCA_020142125.1 Phrynosoma platyrhinos
TTCTCCCCAGGCTAAACATACCCAGTTCCAAGTCTCTTCTCATAGGGCATGGTACCCAGACCTTTCACCATTTTGGTCACTCTCCTCTGGCCACACTCCAATTTGTCTTGAATTGTAGTTACCAGAACTGGACACAGTATTTCAGGTGAGGTCTGACCAAAGCAGAATAGAGTGGTACTATTACTTCCCTCAGTCTTGCTTTTATTTTTTTGCAGCAAGGTTTTACATTTCCTTACTTCCTTCCTTACTTTTTTCTTTTTCTTTTTTCATTCTTCCTAACATAGGCTCATGTCCTAACATCTCTTCCCTCTCCCAAAAAACCCTTACCTTAACATTCAGATGCTGCAACAAATGATAGTGGTCTGTCCTGCTAGCAGCAGAAGGATGTTTCCATGCCCTCACTTACCCAGAGAGACTGCAACAATCATAAGCAGAACCACAGTGACATTTTCTTGTGAGAAACCTCCATTGTTTGGTGTGGCTACTTGCTGGTAAGGTAAACTGAAGGGGGAGCTTTGACAATTCTGCCAACGGTGTCACAGTTGTGAATATATAGTATTAGTGAATATGTAGCATTGATGGATCCACAACTCTAGGTTATGAATCCATAACTGCAATACTGGATGGCAACCAATACCCATAAATGTAACTAAGATCTGCAGATACAGAAATGTCAGGCCTAGGGGGAAGAACAAACTATTTCTAAACCATCCAATACAAAAAAAGGAGTAATTTTTGAGGCAAGGGAATCTATTCAGACTTGGATGCCACTACCTCTCACACCTCACTGCTTATTTAAAGAACTTAAACCAGGATTTATTTTAAAAGATAAAATAAAATAAAGCTATTGCAAGAGGCAAAGGGTACTTTAAGAAACAAGAAAAGGAAAGTAGAAAGGGAAGAAAAATCATTAGTGCATAATTATACCTCAAGTGAAATTCTAAACACTCAACCATAATCTGAACTTAAAAAGAAACATGATGTGAGCTTTCCAACCTCATTAATTTTAAGACAAAGGGATAACAACTATTGTAATGGCAAAAAATTAAAAATAATGGGAGGAGGGAATCTAATTAGCTCATGTGTTCCTGAGTAAGTGGAGAGCTACAAAACCATTCTCTGCAATGAAAAACCAGCTTAGTCAAATTGTTTCACAGCAAACAGAACTTTTATTTTGCTTAATTACAACAGAATGCAGCATTGTGTTCACAAGCATCTACCCAGACAATCTTTGTAGAGCAATTCAAATGAATTTTGTTAGGCGAAGGGGGGTACAGTGTGCTCTGTCTCTAGAGAGAGAGAGGGATTGGAAATCAAGGCCAGTTAATGCATTTTTAGTGCTCAGATCACAAGCATTTTGAAGAGTCCTCCCTACTTTGGGGTTAGGAAGGTAATTCAAGTGTGAAGTAAAAGATGGCACATTATAAAGAAATGGGAAACACACATACACATTCACACACATCTCCCTGTCTCTACCGACATTAGCAAACACTGAGCTGACTGTGTCAGAAGAGCTAGAGAAGCAATAACTAATAACCAGATGCCAATGATTCAAGGAGGGGATAAAGGAGAGAAAACTCATCAGAAAATAAAATGTGAAATGTCTGCATATTTTTTCTAATGGGTTGACATTTTTTCAGTATGTGAGAAATGTAACAGAACCCATTGGTGCTGCTGTCAGCCAAAAGAAAACAGATATGTGATTTGCTTCCTCTTCTGTAAGGAAACTGGGCAGGAAAGGGAGGGGAAGAAGATACTCTTGTTTAAAGAGAAGTGGAAAAATCTTTTCATTAGCTGAGAAAATGGAATAGACAAATTTATACACCAGCTTCCAAGAACTGAGTAGATTTTCATGGCTTCGGCATTTCTGTGTTGAAGCAGTTGATATTTTGGATTTCAAAGTTAGTGTGGGGAAGCCCTGTGTCAAGTTATGTAAAAAGAGGGAGAAAGTATCATAGCAGAAATGCTCCATTTGCTTTCTGAAGTTGTGGCACAAGGGGATAAAGATTGCCATACTTGGTACTGGTCCTGCCTATAACCCTTCAGATGACCAGCAAACCAGGAGTAAGATTGGTTTATCTGGGGAGGAGATGTTGGTCTTTCTAGGCAGGTCTAAGAGAATAAGTCCTCTTTCTCTGGTCCACTGGAAGGGAGACAGGAAGGGACTCAAAATCTATGGTTCTGGGGAATCAAAAGTGGGTAACACTCTACCTTTTTATTATATCTTTCCTGCAAGAAAGGGATCACTTTTCTTACTCTTTTCTCCCTTTCTTTGGGTGTGGGAGGCAGAAACATGCTTGACATTATTATTTGGAGCAGCAAAAATCTGAACAGATCCTTTCCCTTAAATTGTGGTCAACACTGCTTTGACTATAAACACAGTAATTGGTTTTCTGCAATAATTTGGAAGGAGTGGTGTGTGTCAAATTCAACAGAGAGAGAGAGAGAGAGAGAGAGAGAGAGAGAGAGAGAGCATAGTCTGTGGCATACTTTGTTAACAAAGATGATATGGTAGTTGAAAAGTTGAATGTTACAGTGTAGCATGCTATTTCTGCATGAAGAACCATCCTACAGCATAGTTCAGTACCCTGAGGATATGCTGCAGCCCCCCAGCCTTTTTATGGCTGGTGGAAAATGGGGGAGTCAGAGAAGTGTCTGACTATATCCCCAAAGCCAGCCATAAGAGCATATCCAAAGAAGGGTGACTAAAATGGTGAAAGGTCTGGAAATCATCCCTATGAGGAGTGACTTAGGTAGCTGAGTAAGTTTAGTCCAGAGAAGTAAAGGTTAAGAGGTGATATGATAGCCCTATTTAAATATTTGAAGGAATGCCATATTGAGGATGGAGCAAGCTTGTTTTCTGCTGCTCCAGAGAATAGGATCTGGAACAATGGATGCAAGCTACAGGAAAAAAGACTCCACCAAAACATTCAGAGGAACTTCCTGACAGTATGAGCTGTTTGAACATGGAAGACACTCCCTTGGAAAGTTGTGGAGTCTCCTCCTTTGGAGATCTTTATGCAGAGGATGAGTGGCAATCTGTCAAGGGTGCTTTAATTGAGAGTTCCTGGACTGGATGGCCTTTGTGATCTGTTACAACTCTTTGATTTTATGATTCTATGATGTCATGAAATAACTATATCATCCACTGAGGCAATTGGCATATCTCAGCAGATGATGACATTGTTTAGTGTCCAGCTATGGGAACATAGCTAGACATTTCTTTTTTTACCCTCTCACCAGCAGCCATAGAGTAATAAGCGGGTGGACTGTAGTGACTCAGAAGTAAGTTGGAGTGGTGGTGGTGGTGGTCATTGCAGAGACAGGAAGGGAATACCAGTTTCCATAATGACATAAAAAGGGTATATACAGTTATAAGGTAGGCTTGTGTATGCCACTAACTGAAGATCAGCTGGTTAGTGTCAGATTTCTGACTTGTCTTTATCTGTTGTTAAGTTTCCTGTTATTTTGCTCATCATCAAGGTTATTGCTGATAGGATCATACCTTCCAAAAGGAATACCTGGATCCAGGTTGGTGGGAATGCAGTTTTACCACCTTGTACCAGAGTACATTAGAGATAACTTTAAAAATAATAAGTATTGTGTTTGAGACCCTTTTTGGTTGACGCCTGGACAAAAATAGAGGGTATGGTTCCCCAGTACTTAACTTCAGAAAAGTAATGTGGTCTTGCTCTTCTCCACCATTCCTTTTGGTCAAAATACAGGAGTTTAACATGCAAGCACACACACGTATAGCCTTTTAGCCACAATTGCTACCTTTCCAGATGAACAGATTAATAATGGAGACCATCCCACTTGGTCTCATGTACTGTTCAAAGCCACTTTGGGCCACCTTCTTTGTGTTTCAACATTCATTTACTTCTCTCCCTCCCCAATGTTAGTTTCTGTGTGTGTGTGTGTGTGTGTGTGTGTGTGTGTGTGTGTGTGTGTTGATCCTTTACAGCAAGCCTGCACAACATATGGCCCGCAGGCCACTGGTGGCCCCCCAAAGGATTTTTGGTGAACGGGGGGAGGGCCAAGAGGAGGAGGATATCCTGGCTCCCAGAGTCCTGCCGCAATTGCACAGGGCTTTGGATGACTCGGGAGCAGTGGACATGGCCTCTCCTTCCCAGGGAGCTGGGGAGCTATTGCAGGGCATGGGCTTCTAGCTCCTCCCAACCCCATTGGTCAGACTATTCTCACCACACAAGAGATGTGTGTGTGTGGGGGGTGGAGATGTGTATGGTGTGTGTGTCTAACTCAGGAGGGTGTTTTTGTTGTTGTTGTATGCCTTCTAGTTGTTCTGGGCTTATGCCAACACTATGGTGACCCTATCATGGGGGTTTTCTTAGCAATATTTCTTCAGAAGAGGCTTGTCATTCCCTTCCCATGAGACTGAGAGAGTGTGATGTGCCCAAGGTCACCCAGTGAGTTTCATAGCCGAGCTGGGAATCAAGCCCTGAGTCATAGTTCACACTGGTCTAATATGGTGTTCTCTTGGCAAGATTTGTTTAGAGGAGGTTTGCCATTGCCTTCTGCTGAGACTGAGGACGTGTGACATGCCCAGGCTCACTTACTTGGCCACAAATTGTACATACCCCCAAATACATCACCATATTGGCAGTCCTTCCCCCCAACACTTTATCATATCCCCCAACCAACTCATAGCTGTGAAATGGACATAATTTATAAAGCAGTATTTAAATCTGGACTATATTTTTTAAAAGTAAGGTCCAAAACACACTAGCTGCCAGGAGATGAGGGGATGGGAGCACAATGGCATGGGGGGGCATTTTGTTAATTTATATTGCTTTTAGCTTTTATTTTGAATTGTCACCTACATTTTTCTTGAATGTCTTGAATGGGTTCCTTTTCTCCATTCTGGCTATGATATCTGGTCACCCTGCTCAAGGCTCCTCGCAAGAAAGAGCAGTGTGGTGGTGGTGGAGGATGGAATTAATTGTAATAATATTAAATATTAATAATTATTGATAATTAATTAGTAGTTATTAATATTTAATTAGTAATTAGTGATAATCAATTAGTAATAAATAATAAATACTTAGTAATTAATAATAATTCATTATAATAATTAATTAAAATCTATCTGTGGCCCAAAGAAGTTTGGCGATTTTAATTTTGGCCCCTGTCTACTTCCAAATTGTGCAGGCCAGCTTTACAGGTTTCTGAAATATGATCATGTATACCAGTCACTGTCCTTTCTCCAATCAGCTATGGTTTCTACAAAAGCTGTTATTACAACCTCTTCTTTGGTTTCCCCCCTGCCCAAAGCTATGCATATTTTTTTGTGTGACTGTTGAACTACCTGAATTGCTTGAATATATCCTGCCATTGCATAAAGTATATTTAAGCAGAATTGTCTGTGCACTTGAAATGAACACATTCCCTCACCCCTCATTATTCCTGCAGCTGGCCAGCATCATGAGTCTCCAGACGATATCTGCCATGCAAACTGTCCTGGTAGTACAGACTAAGGAAAACCTGTCTAACCTCACAATAAAACCGAATTCCTTATCAATGCCTAGCAGTAATCTTGAATAGGAGCATTCCTATTCAATGGGATAGGAATGGTGGGTCAGGGAATAACACAGGGCCCAGGAGCTTGGGGAAAAACATACAAATGGTCCCCTTGCATGGTAAGAGCAGTGCAGACAGCAGTGTGGAAAGGAAAGATTGAGAAGTGGCAGTGGCACTGTTCAAACTGGCATGCAAGTTCTTCTCTTCCACCCCCCAGCAGATGGTAAGGCAGGGCATAGGGGGTTGGTTGGTATTTGCCGGACAGGTTCAATAGCAGCAGTGGTTTCACCGCTCATGCATGGCACACAGGCTAGCTCTTTCTTTTCATTCCAACAGATGGGATGGGAGTGTAGGACAGCGATTGGGGGTGGGGTGTGGAAGAGGCAGGTGAATTCCTTTGGCTGCTGGCCCAGGGGGAATGCCTTTCCCAATCCAATGGTTACTGTGCCAGCTAGGAGATCTAATTGCACATCCAGCTGCTTTTTATGTTAACCTGCAACAAAAAATATGTCCCTGAAGCTAGATTTTTAAAACAGCACTGCCTTAGTTCCTTCCTTCCAAGTACATATCAGCCAGAAAGTCCCTATGCAATGATGCCTGTGTGGGAAGCAGCCCTTTCTTTTATGGCAAAGCAGCATTTGGCATGTTGCAAGCAAAAGAAGGAAGGAACCATGCTTGTACCAACCTGCCAGTGCTGGAGGTTCACTTATTTCTAAGACAGAAGACACAATGGGCACACAAGGAGAAGAGAGAAAACAAGAAAGGGAGGGGAAAAGGAAAAAAAAATGTGGTTCATATTTTCAGACAGCTGACTGAGTGAATAGATGAAAGAACAGATGGATTATTAGAAAGCTGACCCATTTTATGTAAACAGAGATCACACCAATGATTATATGGAAGTGGCAGGCATGACAACATGTAACACAATTACAAAGGTTTAATCATTAAAAATTGACAGCATCCACCAGAATCTACTTGCATCTTCTTTGACAATAGGATATTAGAAAATGCCTTGGGTTTGCTAAAGCTCCAGCTGACATACTGGTTGGCCTTTGTGGTTTGCAAATGCCTGAACTAATAGGGAAAACTTGCACTTTTGGGTTAGCCATCAAACACTAAATCCTATTTTCACCATGGTGTGATAGATGGGAGTGTGCAACAACAAAACATACAGATAATAAAACTTAGTCCCCTTCAAGCTGATTTAAGAACTCTGAAAATGTGAGAAGATATCACCATGACCATCCTGTTTAATTGCTGTTTCTATTACTACTTTTCTTCCCCTCCCCAGGATCAGTTTTAAGTAAAATGAAAAACTGAAAGGGTAACTGTTCCAATCCTGGCACAATGGAAATATTCAGTTTTCTGGCCACTTTTAACATGTAAGAGTCCTAACTTTGATCCAACATGAAGATCTCAGCCTAAGTAAATTGTATGGTGCACTGACACAGTACTTGTACTCTTGGCCTCACTAGAAAATAGTTTAATCATTGAAGTTACAGGCTGATTTTAGCTACACAGGAATATTCCTCTGTCTAAAACTCTTTGTACCAAGATTTTTCTGCTGTTAGCCAGACTTGAACATCACCAGTACAAGCAACAGTGTCCAAGCTCCATGTGTTCCAACTGTCTGTGTACCTACCATACAGGATTATACTGGCATTGGTGTTCCCCAGTTTGTTGATGGCCACACAGGTGTAATTGCCATAATCCTTCTCTGAGACATTGAAGAAGGTTAATGTGGACATCCGACCTTTGTTTTCAATTCTCACTCCATCCAGCCCATTGGCTAATCTGTGAGGAGGGTAAAGCATGGACCTATATTAATCCATATAATAGGAAAAGGAATATAATTTCCTTATCACAATTTTCTGTGCAAAAGTAATATTATTTTTTTTTAAAAAAAGTGATTTTAGTGCACATGAAAAATTTGTTTAAAATTATAAAAAAAATTGTGATGATTGACCATTTTTTTAAAAAAATGGGGTTTTGCAGTTTGTCAAGACATCCTTGAAGACAATAAACATTATAAGTACTTGTTACATCCCCAATTGAGAGTGTTTCTAGAGAGACAGGAATTGTAATGATGGTAGGAAAAGTTCTGGGATGGTGAGGGAGAAGAGGGGAAGGAAGTGTCTCATGATCATATACAGTATTAAACATGTCTGATTTTAAAGCTATTGTGGGGTTTTATTTGGACTTTGAGACTGGATTTAAAGCCAGTGTGAAATTAAAACTTTTTGATGCACTGAGGACCTTCGCCTAGTGATAAAGATATATCAGGGTGTATATGATTATTCAATATTCTATGTTCAATCTGTGCATGCTTGAAGGGACTCTTATTATGTTGCATGTCTGCACCAGGGCTGTACTTGAAAGTTAAAGGATTTCTAAGACTATGCTATTGTTAAAGATGAACCCTGCTCATCTGGTAGTTGGACTCCTTTTGGCTCAAAGAAATCACTCCCTTCCAAAGTTATGGCCCTTCTCAAGCTAGTTAGGTAACCTCTGAAACCTGTTTACCTGGTTTCTTCTTTAAACCACTGAAACTCTGCCACTGGGACAGCAGAGGCTTCACAACGCAGGATTCCCTTTTGTCCAACTGACACACCAGTGTTCTTAGGACTGGAGATGGAGGGAGGATCTGCAGAGAAAAGGAAGGTCATTCCAGAATTTTTCAGCAACCAGTCAGTTTTGCATGCAAACTATAGAAATTTTAAAAAGGGTGGGCTGGGTGACAACAAAACTAATTGCATGTCACTTTTTATCACAGGAGACTTCATGGTTTATAAAATCCACTTCATCTGATGTATGGACAGTAATCTTAGAACTTTGGGGTTGTGCATATCTATGTTTTCATGTTTGAGGATTGGGATCAGAGCAAAACTGGATACAGATAAGGAACAAGTACTCTAGCTGGCATCCATTTCAGTATTTACAATGTCATAAACTAGATTTACAACCTTGTAAATGTTGCTGTTCATATTTACAATTGTAATACCATTGTCTCAATAGCAAATGCCCCTAAAATTCCTATTGTAACTGCTTGTTGTACCCTGACTCACTGGCAAGAAGGGGCTGGATGCGTTATCCTTCAGTACGTAACTCACCAGTACCACAGGACTCTTTCAGTTGGTGCAGTTGCCTGGCTTGTAAGGTGGGTTTTCAAGGGTCAGATTTGGAGATTATAGCTATGCATTGTAGCTATATCTCTCATGCAGGACCTTGGACTTATGCTATTAATGATGACCATTAATAATTAAATTAAAAATTAATAGATCATCAATAATTTAAAAACGAGGCACCTCCTCAACCCAAAACATTTTTAGAACCTTTCCCCCCTTTCTTCCCCCAAACACTACTACAGTTGGTCCTTCTTATTCCACAGATTCAGCACCCACAGATTCCACCACCTACAACTTGAAAATATCCCCCCCAAAAAATGCAGAAAGTAAATCTTAATGTTGCCATTTTATATAAGACAAAGCATTTTATTATGGTACTGTGTACAATGTGACTTGAGCATCCATGGATGTTGATATCCACAGAGGCTCCTGGAACCAAATTTCAGCAGATACCAAGGGCCCACTTATATATGAAGAAGGCTATAATAAGCCTACAAGAGCTTATGTTGTGCAGCTCAGCTCTAAACAATTTTTTTCCACTTGACTGGTATATTCCATTGTTCTCTCCTACATTATCCAAAAGAAAGAGTTCACTAATGCAAACCCAATAATGGTCTTTCACTGAAATCAGAATTTTCCTTTATATCTTTATAAAGGTATAAAGTCCCCTCTAAAATGCCAAGAGGCTTTAAAGGCTCAGAGTACCTGGGCTTTCCATTGCTAATCAAGTTTTTAAAGAGTAAATTGTCCAGAGGAGGAAAGGCTTGAAGAATAAATGAAATGCATATAGGTGATTTTCTCATATCAACTTAGCCAGTTAATATATAAGACTTCTACATGCTTTGTCTGAAAGCTAAGTTAATGTGCTGTGTGCCAAGGTTAACCACCAGAGAGATTCTTTCTCTTTTTCCCATTCTCTCTTTCTCTCTTTTTTTTAAATAAATTACTGTTCAAGAAGATGGGGGGAAAAGAGAGAGAAGAAAAGGCAATTACTATTAGTAAACAGTAATTGTATTCCCCAGTTGAAAACAGACCATAAAAGACTGACAAAAATTGCTTTATTTGTTTTTTTGTGTGTATACTTCTAGTCATTACATATAATAATAATAATAATAATAATAATAATAATAATAATAATAATAATAATAAAACATCCAACATCATCTGGGGGAGAGATGCAGACCCATCTCCATCGGGCCTAGCCTAAGTGGGAGGGAAAATGTTGTTTTATGTTATATGCTAATTTTTATGCTGTAAACCGCCCGGATTGGACTACCAATGGGCGGTATAAAAATAAAATTTATTATTATTATTATTATTAAATCTTAAATCGAAATGATTTTTAAATTGCTAATTTTAAATTATGAATATGTAAATATGGTTTGTTTTAATATGTATTTGCATTATTTGTTCTTTTAAATTGATGTTGTATGTTTTTAACTAATGCTGTATGTTGTATGTTAATCTATTGTTGTCTCCCGACTCGATCCCTAGGACGAGGTGAGTATGAAATAATAATAGTGATGATAATGATAATGATAATAATGGTTTTAGTCATGAATTTACAAGGTAGTCTTAAGCAAGCTACTTTTGCCCAAGTTCCTTTCTAAAATATGCAGATGACAGTAGTGGCCAGGTTTGCAGGATTGTTTTAAAATTGACTCTATGGTAAGTGTACTGAAGAACATTCTTTAAATGCTTCTAGAGTCTTATTAATCATATCAGAGAAGGACAGGGTACTTACAGTTTACTGTGACCTTTACTCTCCGGATGTCAGGTGCAGCAACATCATTAACAGCAGTGCATTCATACTCCCCAGACTGGTCTCTGGTGATCCCTGTGATTTCTAAGTATTCATCATCACTTATAAATCCTTGGCCTACAAGAGAAGAAGAATACATACGATAAATATGCTTGCCAACATCTGTTGTTTCAGAGGGTGGAATTCAGAGACATAGCCGTGTCTGAAACATCAATATGCATAGCAATCTTGTGGCACCTTTGAAGTTAACTGATTAAAATATATTTTTATCATAAGTTTCTGTAGACTTGGGAGATTATTGCACTACCTTTAAAATGCATTAAAAAGAGACTTTGTGTGAATGGAAGTAAAATTCGGGCTGCATCTGGATGCCAAAAACCACCATCTGAATGCAACCCAAATTCAGCCAAGCTGAGTTAACTCACTCTGTTGGCCATTTTTCAAAGTTGGAAGCATTCCAACTTTGAAAAATTGTAACTGGACCAAGGTAAGTCCAGGTTTTTTGGGAAAATACATGCAATAGCATCCAGATGCAGCCTGAATTTTACTTCAATTCAAGTATGTAAAGGGCTATGCAGATGAGCAACTCTGGGCCGCCCCTGCTAGCTGCGGATCAGAGCCACGGCAACTGCTCGCCATGGCCCCAATCCTCCCTTTTGCCACCCCTGAAAGGAAAAGCAAAATGTTGCTCCTTTCAAGGGCAGTAGAAGGCCACCTTAAGAGCTGGCACGCAGCTCTTTAGTGCCCCTTCTGGAGCAGCACAGCAGGATGCTGCATTGGGAGGACATCCTGTGTAATGTTGCACAGTGTCAGGACGTCATCGGGCTGGGGTTGGGACGGCTGGTGTGCAGCTGCCCCTCCCCATCTCTGCCTCCAGGCTGGCCCTAAGTCTCTGTTTAATGCATTTAAAAGGTAGTGTGATAATCTCCACAGTCTACTTCCTCAGATGCATCAGTCTATGAAAGCTTATGGTACAATTTATTTTGTTCATAGTCTCAAAGGACCTTCACAAGACCCCTTTGCATTTTGTTGCTTCAGTTGGAGTCATGTAGTTCTTGTTTGTACAAATATTGCTATTACACCAGTGTCCTCACTTGTTTGGTCATTGCAACTGGAGGCATCCAATAGTGACTCATTAAGTCATCTCCTTTCCCTATGCATATCTTCAACTTAATGCATTAGCACACATTCCCATGACCTATTGGGGAGCAGGGAACTCCTGGTCACCATCTAGTTGCCTGGAAAAAGGAACAACTGTTGTCTCCTTGACCTTCCTGGACATCTAGAAAGGGAGCAGCTCTTCCATTTTTCCAGCTTCCAAATTGCAGATGGATTGTGCCTTGGATTGCCCAGTTACAGTGTTGTCTGTGAGGGTATGCCCTGGCACTGCAAGCTGAAGTTGCATGCAGGGGAAAGGGAAATATAGATAAGTATACCAACAGAACTTTGCAGCATCGAACAGTGTCTCAGCCCTAGGAGGTTCTTTAAACACTGATAGATCTGCTAGGACACTATATTGATAATACCTGAAGAGCTTCAAACATTTTGCTGAACAATGCCATGAACACCTCTTTGTCCCCAATCAAAATGCCAAGCTCTTGTTTTTGACTAATTAATCACCTCTCCTTTAACCAATTGATCAATTTATCAAATATAAATACATTTGCATGCTTTCAATAACATATTGACTTTTTTTTAGCCATCCTCAAGAACATTAAGAGGTGATACCATTCACCAATAAAGCAAAAACTGCTACTCATTGTTAGAAGTAAAAGCTGTATTTTACAAGGGCGGAAATGACTCCGGGGAAGGGGAGCACAGAGGTGGGATATAAAATCTATTTAGCTAAGTTGTAATAGAATGTAGAAAATATAAGTATGGAATTATGTATTGCATAAAACTTACATGTATGAATTTTAGTTTCAATAAAAATAAAATAAAAGTGATTTTTTAAAAAAAAATTGCTGTATTTTACTATTTTTACTACTTTCTTTTTTCTTTTTTTTTCTTTTTCTTTGTGTCCCTGTGACACAAAGATAGAAGGAGCCTTAAAAATAGAGAAATGTGACCTTAAGTTTCTGTGCAGTTGGTTAAGATTATCCTCAGTGAGTTCAAAACTGGCCCACCAATTAAGCAACTATGTTTGAAACTGAATACTCTTCCAACTTTAAGCTGAGATCCTATGTGTATGTGTCTCTGTGTAGTAAGCAGTTTCATATCACAGAAAGTGCACATCCTATTAAAATAGAACTAAACAATGAATAGAATAAACAGTCAATTTAAAATGTTGATTAAAATAACAATAAAAATAATAGAAAAATAGTGGGATTTGGTTCCAGGACCCCCTGTGAATGGCAAAATCCATGGATGCTTAAATCTTATTATATAAATTGGGGTAGATTGTCTTTACTATCGTCCAGTGAGGAGATGTTGTCCTGTAGCATATGCAAAAATAGGAAGCTGACAGAAGCAGACAAGCTCTAGGTGGTACAGTCTTCCTACTTCAATTCTTTGGGAAGGTTCTAAGATTCATTTACAAGTAGAAGGTATTTGAAATCAGTCTTCAGCCAAGTCTGGGGAAAACCTGTTTTAAACTCAGCCATGTATGCAATACAAAGCTGAATGGACTGAGCGCTTGGTATATGGCCTTTTCTATCAATAGCAGTTGCTGGAGCAGAGGAGGAAAAGGGATCCTCTTGCCTTCAGGGCCTGCTTGTGGGGACCCTATATAGGCATTTGGTTGGCCACTATAGGATCACAGGATACTGGTCTAAATAGGCCTTTCATCTGATCATGCGTGACTTTTCTCATGATCTTATTCTTCCTGCTGAAATCAAGTTTGGCAAATCACACAGCTACACTCAATTTCTCTCAATCCTCTTTTCAAAAATGATCTTTGATTTGGAGTCTTTCTTTTGAAATTGTTGTTCATTTAATTTAAACATGTTTTTTCAAACATTTAGTAACTAAAATCCAGAGGTGCAATGGAATGAATTCAAAGTGATGTTATACTTTTATAACACTATATAAAACTGAAATAGGACTAAGTCCAGAATAGCTGAATGATGGCATCCACAGCATTTCTGTCATGTTTTTTCTTCATGTGCTAATCACTGTATAGAGCACAACAGTATATTTTGAGACAAAAATGTGAGTACTCATAGCGCAGTAACATGGGTTAACTGATAGTTTCTAATTCTTAAACTAGATAGAAAACAGTGGACATACACATAAAAGACTTGCCTATATTTTTTTTTCAGAAATACTACCACAGTGGAAGTAAAATACCACCTGCTGTTCTAGGAAAAAGTACAAGTGTGTTTGACACTAGCTACATGCTTCTGTCCTGAGGCACTCCATCCCTGTTGGTTTACAGCTAAGATAGCATCTGACAAAGCTTTGTCAATAACATAAGGTTGCTAGTCTGTAAGTAACAACATTCTGCACAGGTCCACCAATACACTTTCAACACAGCCTGAAGCTTCCTTAAGTTTATCTATTTGATCATAACCATTGGCACTTCATGATTGCCAGCACAGTGTAGTGGTTTGAGTATTATTGTATCATAGAAGACCAGGATTTGAGTCCCTGCTTAGCTATGCAAACCCACTGGGTGGCCTTGGTCAAGTCATAGTCTCTTAGCCTCAGAGGAAGGCAAAGGCAAAGGCAAAGGCAAACCCCCTATGAACAAATCTGCCAAGAAAACTCCTTGATAGGTTTACCTTGGGATCACCATAAATTGGAAATTACTTGAAGACACACAATAATAAAAGCAACAATCCTATGGCCAATCATTAGCTAGTGGGGAGCTGTACCCTGGACAGTCTGGTTGTCCTTCTGCACCCAGGACAAATGTGTTCCACAAAGAAAAACAAGGTATCTCCATCCTCAATGGTTTAGAAAGCACTTACACTGGCATAGTTGGGAGTTGTTGTTTTGTACCTTCAATATATTTTTGACTTTCATGAGGTTTTCCTAGCAAAATGTGTTGTGGGGGTTCCTTTTGCCTTCCTGTGAAAGAGTGTTCTTTGTCCAAGGTCACTAGTGGATATCTATGGCTAAGCAGGGATTTGAACCTTGGTCTCCAGAGTTGTAGCCCAATGCTCAAATCACCACACTACTGCTCAAACCACTGCTGCAGGGGGAGATTATTTCAATGCAAGTCACCAACAGGAATCTAGCCTCATGCAGCACTATTTGATGCCCTCTCACAGTTTTGAAAAATAGCCTGAGTTATATCTATTTGGGGCCATCCAAATGAGAGATCATCAGACAATGGATAAGTGCAGCAAGGCTATTGTGATTGAAAGTATTAGGGCAAAACCACATCACACACCCTTCCTGGCTATATTCATGTAATATTAACAGAATGACACAAGGTATGACTGTTTAGAGGTAGTGACCATGCCACTCAAGTAATCCATATGCTGGCCTTTTGTATCTTGGGCACCATAAGCACTCCTTCCTCTTCTGGAAATGCCAAATATTTCCAGGCAGTGAGGAAACAATTGCATTAACGGCAAAAGCCTTCTTCTGCCTTGAAGAAATAAGCAACAGGACAGAGATGATAAAATGCTGAGAATACAGGGTGAGAGGGGAACAGAACCCACCATATAAGGCTGTAAAAATGGGGAAATAATAAGGAGAGGAAAAAATATGAAGAGGATGAATGCCAGGCTCACTTTGCTAGCGAACCTTCCTTGTAATGATCCAATAATCCTGAGGTCATTATGGGCCCAGCCTATCCTCCAGTTGATCTCTATAAAAGATAATTGGAAGTGTAAGAAAATAGATTCGAAGAGCCGGAGACAGAAACACATAAATAACAGAGGTGATTTCTTTTTGGTGCAGAAGAGGCCTCGGGAACAGATAAGCCCAGCTTGCTACATTAGTGAGATAAGGATCTACAGGGATACAAATGGGTACTCTCAGAAGGAGGCTGCATGACAGACACAGCATCATCAATCATGGAAGGCTGGAATCATGTCAGATCATGGATCAGCTGAAGCATCAGGGCAAGACAGTGTCACCTGTGTGGACAGGACTGCATCATTGTTTGCTGTGCTGAGTATTCCTCCTTCAGACAACAGCGACTATACTTGTGCATTCAGGTAAACACAGAGGCTGGAATTTGTATCAGCTATTTAGTTACAAACTCAATCTATCTATCTATCTATCTATCTATCTATCTATCTATCTATCCACCTATCTACCTACCTACCTACCTATCTATCCATCCATCCATGGGTAACTGTATTGGCTATTACCCAAAAGTATTACCCAAAATCCACAAAGCAATTATACCTTTATTAGGCCAACCAAAATGCAAATTATAAACGTTGCAATCTTTCAAAGCTCCACTGGCTTCTTAATCAAGCAAAGGTGTTTAAAATCATACATGAGAAAGAAAGAAAGACAAGTTGACAATGGTAGTCATAATAGTCAAGATTTTGTGGCTGATGTCCTCAGTTCAGATGATATGCAAGGGCATACATGCAGATGGGTCCAACCTCCTTCCGGTCATGTGGGTACTGGGAGATTTGTGTACTTCGCCCTGATCTGTTTTTTTTTTAAATATTTTTTATTAAAATTGTTTTAGGTCACATTTATAAAATACACTTGTTGTACACAAAAAACATATATGATCAGAACAAAAATTACAAATGATTTTTTCACCCCCCAAAAAAGACTTACCTTTCCTGGGAGCTTATTGCATGCCCTAAAGAGGTGTTTTACCTCTTCTGGCTTCAATTCTTGATTAGGGATACAGCTGGATGTTATTAGACATAATTCACTGCCAATTCTGTTGTGATGCCGCTGGCTGAATGCAACCTATGTCCAAGGACTGCTCAGCTGGCCAATTTTTCAAGTTGGAAAACTTCTGTTTTTGAAAAAGTGCCGGATGAGTGTGGCTTTCAGCAGGGCTGCATTCAGCTTGTGGTATCATGACAGAGATGACAGCAAATTATGTCTGATAACATTCAGCTGTATCCCAAAACAAAGATGGAAGCCAGAAGAAGTAAAATACCTCTTTAGGGCATGCAATAAGATCCCTGGTTTGAATCCTCTTCCAGGATGAAGCCGGGTATTATCACACTGAAAAACTCCCAAATTCACCACTGATTCCACTGGCTGAGTGCAGCCCAGCTGCATCCTTGGTCCCAGGCACACTTCAGTGGCCATTTTTCCAAGCCAGGAGCTTTCCGGCTTTGAAAAGCGGCACCTGGGACCAGCGATGCAGTCAGGCTACACCTGGCTGGCAGAATCGATGGTGAATTTGGGAGTTTTTCAGTGTGATATTTCCCTGCGTCATCCCAGAAGAGGATTCAAACCATGAAACGTAAGTCGTTTTTTTCAGCTGTGTGAAAAACTCCTAAATATTTACTAACAACAACAACATTTATCATTCATACATAATTCGTTACTTCCTTATTGCCAGCTTTGATAATTTTCTTTTTCCATTGCTAAACATAAATGACCACAAAACCACAAAACCACATAAATGACCACAAAACCACAAAAGAAGAACCATGTTAGATCAGACCATAGGCCTAAGTCAACTTTGTACTCCAGTATTCTTATCCTTTTCTTAAATTGATAACTTGCACATGTGAGTGACATACCTTCTAACATTTCACAGATTAAAAAAAAAAAATGGGACATATATGGCCAAGCAACAACATAAGATGGCAAAAGTTATAAATTAAGAATAACACATAAGCTAAGAGAGGCTACAGCAGTTTGCTTTTGCCTGACCCTAGTGGAAAGGACAAGATTCTGCCCCATTGTTTCTCTCCTTCCTGCTGAGTTAACTGACTGCAAACTACTTTTGCACAACAAACTATGTTGGCAGTAATTTAGGGTGAAAATAATAACATGAGGGAAGGAATGGGGCATTTTAAAAGCATCTGAAAAAGTGGGACAACAGAGGATTAATCAGAACTGCCACATCGAGATATGGAATAAGACATGGCAACATGTTGATCACCATACACCTAACTTGCTTCCTGCTCAATATCAACCAAATATGCTGTTGTTCTTGTGTGCCTTCAAGTCATTTCCAACTTATGGCGACCTTAAGGTAAACCTATCATGGGGCTTTCTTGAGCAGATTTGTTTAGGAGAGGTTTGTCATTGCTTTCTCCTGAATCTGAGAGCATGTGACTTGCCTAAGGTCTCAGTGTATTTCCATGGCCAACTGGGGAACTGAACACTGGTCTCCAGATTCACAGTCCAACACTCAAACCACCATACCAGGCTGGCTCCCATCAACCAAATATATTCAGATATACAACTCTGTAGTAAATTTCAGGACACCAGACAAATGTACACATGTGTGGGAACACATGTAGAGATCCCTTCTAACTTGTGAAAGAAAGGTGTAGATTGCCTTCTGCACTCAAATAATAATAATGACTTCTAGCAAAGAGCACTGCAGTACATCTTCACCACTCTTGTTGAGAACAGCAGACTGAGATATGCAGCCCTGGAGTTAATGAAAAGTGTGATAAACCTGCTGTTTCATTTTGTCATAATTAATGCAAGTGATTGGGTTGTGTTGAAGTCATTCTGATTTGGAGAATGCACCCTGGGGTCACTTCCTTACTACTCACACCACAATGAAACAGCTCTTTATTTTCTGCTCAGACTGAATGGGAAAGACTCAAACACAAAGTGGCTCGGAGTGCTGGTGTATATCTCATTTCAGTCTTTAATGACCAAGATACAATCAAAGACATCAATACATTTACTCCTTGCAAGGTGAAGAGACTGGAAATTTAAATTTTAAAGTAATTAATTCCAAGATTAATTCCCAGTAGTTAGTTAGTATTATAGGCTAGAATCCTGTTGGGGTCTTACATCTTGTAAGTGGACCTATATATAAGGAAATTAGAACTGAGCAGTTTCATAATGTTTGCATTACCATGAAGCAGGGCCAGCAGGGTGCTCAATGTGCATTGTGCACCAATGTGCACCAATACTGCTATTGTTGAGTGCCTTCAAGTCATTTCCATGACCATGGGGTTTTCTTGGAAAGATTTGTTCAGAGGAGGTTTGTCATTGCTTTCTCCTGAGGCTGAGAGTATGTGACTTGTCCAAGGTCACACAGTGGGTTTCATGGCAGAGCCATGAATTGAATCTTGGTCTCTAGAATCATAGTCCAACATTCAAACCACTACACCACACTGTACTTATCTTACATCAACTTTAACCTAACATAACTTTAGTAGAAGTAAAATTATGTTAGGTTAAAGGTGATGTAGGATTTTAGTGAATGCAAATTATAAATCAACTCTTTGTTATCACATTTAATTACAAAAATAACAAAAATCCTTTCCTCCTGTAACACTGATATATAACTACAAACTACTTGTGGTACAAAATACATTCTTCCTGTCTATCTGTCATTGTCTCAACAGCAATAACAAGCAACATTTGAACCATCTGATATTCTTCCTTAATGAGGCTGCATCCTGTAGGTATAAAAGTAACAAAAATATTACAGCAGGCTGGACAACTGCATAGAGGATAAGGGCTACTTTTCACCCTGCGTCCACCCAATGGGCCACATCAGTACATTTTGGTGAGCCTGAAATGATACAACATAATTTCCAGCTTTCATTTTGGCTTATTTTCAAATGATTTTTTAAAAATATATATATATTGTATTTTGGGGGCATTTGGGAAGGGGCTTTGGAGGGTCAGAGGAAGTAAACTACTATAGTTTGGGAACATTTTGGGTAGTTTGGGGGTCAAACAATTCACCCTAAAATTTAGCCATATGCATTGAGATGCCTGTAGGTTTCTGGAAATGCTTCAGGGGCACACTTAGGGATGTCAAGGACCAGATGAAGCTCATGGCTTGTGTTTTGTCCACTCTTCAAGTTACAGGCTTACTGTAAAATGAGTGAAGGCATCATTTGGTTTGATACTATCATACTATAAAGCAGTTATGCCTGTCTTATTGGAGAAAAAGAGGATAGAATTTTAGATCTCTGTCTCCCATGCTCTGATCAGAAATTATGCAACCCAAGGCCACACCTTGTCCACAAAATGGTGTACAAAATGGGCAGGGGTAGATATTAGACAACTTTTGTGGCCTGCAGTCCTGCCAGAACCTCACTGCCTTTTTTTGGGGGGGGGGGGACAATCAAAGAGAAGATAATCATCACAATGTAATGTTTGAGTGGTGGACTAGGACCCTGGGAGACCCAAGTTTCAATTCCTACTCTATTGTGGAAGCTCATTGGGTGACCTAGGGCAAATCACACTCTCTCAGTCTCCATGGAAGAAAATTAAAACTCTTGCTTAAAAAAAAAATACAATAGATTCACCATAAGTGAAAAAGTGACTTAAAGGCAGAATATACACATACAGTCACACAAACTGCCCCTTCTGGAAAACTCCTGGACTGGAAATTCATGTATTTAGTCCACTCCTGCATTGTTTAATATATGTTGCTGAAAGCCAGAAGTGGACTTTCTTTTCTTGCTGCATTTTCTGGAAGACTACTTGCTCTTTGGATGGTTCCAGTAGAAGAAAGTTGACTCTCAGAGATGTTGTGGTTGCCAATCCTTGCCCTATATTCTCATTAACACTATGCAGCAATGTTAAGAAACAGTTGCAGTTACAGTCCACATTCTCTACTCCTTTGGAGGCATTTAAATAAAGGTTAGATGGGTATCTTTCAAGAGTGTTTTAGTTTCATTTTCCTGCATGACAGGGGGCTGGACTAAATTGTCCTTGTGGACCTTTCCTGTTCTAAGATTCTATGACTCTATGATCCATTCTTACATCAACTCTTGAGAGCATGAAGCACACAATATCTTTCCTGAGGCAGGATGTACAGTTATGGCATTTTGAAATATCCCCTATCTTATTGTCAGTCTTTTGGGTAATTTTACAGGAAGGGTAGTGCTGCAAAACCTACCAAATTTCAACAACAACAACAACAACAATATTTTTTATTTATATCCCATCCCTCTGACGAGCAATTGGGGCAGCTTACAACATTGAAATTCCATACAATATAAGGCAGATTACATGGATATAGCTTAAAAACCCCCAAACCCACCCGCCACTTTAAAAAATATTAAACCAAGTTATGTATTAAAACATGTTAAAATAAACTCACAGGAGCAACAAAACAGACAACAGCAGTGAATACAGACAGAATAGGGAGAGGAAGAGATGGGCAGAACACCTAAGGCCGGGAAGTCTAGTCAGGAAAGGCCGTCCATCATATTTCCCTGGAACACCCCAGAATGATACTTTCTTGTTGCTGTTGAGTCCAACACTCAAACCACTACACCAGCTCTCAGAACAATGCTATACTTGAAGTCCCATGAAAAGGAAAATGGTGGGTTCCAGCTGGCAGGCCCCAAAAGGAGCCTGGCTGAATGTAACAATGCATATATTGGCTCTCATGCCTGACATAATTAATAATAAAGAGGAGGCAAGCCTTCTGCAAAAGTACTCAGAGATAGCCAAAGGAAGAAGGGACATTATAACAGTGATATTCCTCTGGTGCATTTGTAAATCCTCTGCAGCACAGCAGACGAATCACATTTGTATGTCCTTTCACTCCAGCCACACAGAAAACAGCATGAGGTCAACAATTTTGCAACATCTGAATTCACACAGCATGTTGAATTCACACAGCAACACTAGGATGACTGAACTTCTTGGCAACTATGCCCAAATTGCACAATATACTTCTGGAGACAGAAGGTCAACTAGCTGACTTTTAAAAAATAATAAAAAATAAAAATAAAAATAAGATACCCATCAAGATTGTTGAAGCTTCACCCTGTTCTTTGGAGTCATTGAACTGAAATTCACTTTCACAACTAGTAGATTTATTGAGGGCAAGGAGGCACATCTCCAAACAGCACTACATATGTACCAGACTGGAAGTTGCTCAAAGCCCCAGATCTACAACCAGAACATTAGGGAAATAGAGCAGAGGAAAACAGAAAACAATAGACTTGGTTCATGCATGCACAGTCCACAACTCTGAAGTCTTTCCTACTTTCCACTTCTGCATGGAAGATGCTTCCCCACTGTATAACATCTCGGGTTGCTGTGTTGTGTACAAAGTAATTATTTGGGATAAGGCCAAGGAACAATGATACAACAAATGATTTGTACCCTTAATGTCCTAGAAATCTTTTTGTTTAGCCTCTTCAATTGGGACACTTGACGGCAGCAGTACCATTAGTGGCATTATAAAATTTATCTGCTTTTTCTTTTTGATCACTGACTTGCTTTGGTTTCCAACAGTGGTTTCCGAACTTTGGTCCTCCAGGTGTTTTGGACTTTAGTTCCCTGGAGCCCTAGACAGCTTGGACAACAGTCACAAATTTTGGGAGCTATAGTCCAAAACATCTGGAGGACCAAAGTTTGGGAACCACTGGTATACAGGTTTGGATGTTGGGCTAGGACTCAGGAAGACCATGGTTCAAATCTCTGATCGGACATGGAAATTCACTGGGTGATCTTGGAAAACAACTGTTTCATGCTCAACAATAGCTACTCAGTCACTATTGTGGCACTATTGCCACAATTGTAACTCACCTCCCCAATCTACTTTACTAGACATGATCTGCATGGGGAGAAGGCCGTCCATTCTGCTGAGTGTAGGTAAATGACAGTATTCTTAGTTAGGTGTACTTAACCCAGTAGCTGATACAGAATACTAGCCTATCATTATGCTTCCTCACAGGCAATGATCATTATGCTTCCTCACAGTCAAGGATTTGCATCCAGCATTTGAATACATCCATCTCATTTGCAAGCTCCAGTGCAATCATAGGGAGCTTTGTAAAAAGCAAAATAGTGATCCTATGTACCTCTTGCTCAACTCAGTGAAAAGTGCACTAGAGAATTTCCTGACAGTTTGGGATGTGCATGTCGTGAGTGAAATCAATAGTTGGGATTTCTAAACTGGGATTTCAAGAGACTGGGCAGCTAGAAAGACTAGAGTCCTTGCCCTATCCTTTTAGCACATGAAGTTTCATCCTTCAAAGGAGGTGAAGACTGCTGCAAGGACATTCCCTTTCCAGAAAGAACATTGCGGCATGTCCTGCCGTGCTGAGCGCACCAGTCTCTTCCTCCCCTAATCCTGCCAGTTCCATGGGAGAAACTTTGACACAGCAGGATTATTTATCTGACTGTGCATTAGGCCTAGCAATGCAGCAGTATCATAATGATACTAATTAACAGTGTTCGTTAATATCTTTAAATTACCTGTGTTAGCTCGCAGGCAAAACAACCCAGTATCAACAGCAGTGGTGTGGGCCCATTTGCATTGGCGACTGACAGTATGTTCATTTCACACTTCATTAGAATGCTCCAGAGTGATTCTGTCCCCAAATTGCAAGAAAATCTCAAAGCACGTGGCCTGCTGGCTGATGGGTGTCCTGTGGAAGAGCTCTTCGTCAACAACAAAAAAGAGTGATCATGAAGTAATTGACTGGATATGTTCCCTTTGTCTAACTTTGGTGCAGGAAATTCTGAAGAGCTGCTTCTTGGTCCTTCCTGCTCCAAGTATGCAGCAGAATATTACACAACTTGATGTGTTCATTGACTATAGCTGTGCACAAAAGACCATTTATCAAGTGCTAATGTGGGTTCCTTTAACTCCATTGGTATGTACTCCTCCTATCCACTTTGGCTAAAATGAGACCTGGGTTACCTGGCAAGAACCCATGCTGTGGTAGAGCTGGGCCAACATTTCAAATTCAACCTTGTTCAATTTCACGTCCCCCCAAAAAAAATTTCCAGCCCATCTCGGCATCATCTGTATTTTATTCCCAAGAGACAGCATGGAAATTGGTAAAAATATTTGAGTATATATTTTTGCAGTTTTGTATGCACTTTTATCTAATACAAATTTTTGCAGGATGTGTTTTTTCCTAATATAATGCCTTTTAAAGTTATTTTTACAAGTGAACATACTTTTGATCACATTTGCCCCAGATATACACATTTTGTATGCATTTAAAAAAAAAAATAGCAGAGAATTGCATTGCAGAATTTGAAAATATGAATATTAAGATTCTGTTCAGATGTTTTTGGGGGAACTGCAGATCATGAGCAGTTACATTAAAATGTGAACCAAACAAATATATTTCCCATTTCTACACTGTGGCTTTTACTCTTGCCAACATCATGTTTCTAAAAACCAAAGAGACAAATTACAGTCTTAAGAAAGAATGAATAAGAATATCCTTGGCTCCAATGTGTTGATAACTATGTTTCAATCAAAACCTCCACTTCACTCCAACTCCTTAACTGTCTTTGTTCCTGCAGAAAATCCTGCAGATTTTTAAGATAATCTACTCCAAATATTTACACTTTTAATGACCCTATAAACTCTAAAGAGTGGTCTCTGGGAACAAATTCTGCTGAAGAAGACAGAGCTGCCTAAACACAGTGTTCAAATAATGAATGAATCCTCTTGAGCATTTGTGCTCATAAGGGTTGGATCAATAGGGCTGGCAGAAGGGCAGGGAATTGCAAAGCACATCTCCCAAAAGAGCTTGCCAATAATATGCCCTTCTCACCTCTTAGATGACCTTTTGGCACCATGGTTCTTGGTTGACTGCTGTATCCTATCTGACTTTATATCCTAATCAGTATGGTTTTTGCAGTCACTTCTAGGAATTGCTCTTCTGCAGAACATTTTTTTTTTTTTTTGTAAACCACATGTGCATACAGCATATTAAGGATCAAGATCTAGAAAGGTCTGTTTCATATGTAGCCCTATGAAATATCTCCTGTCTTCCTATTCAGTTGCTATGGCTCATTGACCTATCTTAGGCTCTGTACATTGTCTTATGGTGGTCATAGTGGTGTTGGTGATGGTGGTAGAGTAGGAGGAGAACAAAGCAACAAAGCAAAAAACAAACAAACAAACAAACAAACAAAACACGTAATAAAACATACAGAAATATTTGAAATTATGGCAAAAATGATGGTACAAGCAAATCTCCTATAATAACATATTCCAGAGGATGGATGGCACCAAAAGGAAGATCTGAGTTGGAGGCATTACAGTATGTGTCCCTCAAGATGGTCTTGGAATCTGACTTCCATCAGTCCCATCCAGCATAAACAAAGGTCAGGGATAGTGGGAATAATAATCTAACACTCTCTGGAAGACCACAACCCACTGAGAAAAAAAAAAAGTACATGTGTAAACAATCAAGCATAATACCCACAGCCTGCATATGTGGTCAAAGCCCAAAAAGAGAGCCTTCTGTAGTCCTTCCTATCTAAGAAGAGTCAGTGGGCAAGACTGAGTAGATGGGAACAGTCCAGAGAGTGTTAGATTCCTATACTTCTCTAATAGGAAGATGCTGTGAATCATGATTCTGTCAGCTTGCTTCCTAGGGTAACTGCACATAGAGACAAGAGTTCTTGGTTCTAGGTCTGGCTGCTCTTCACATATTGTAGGAATGTAAATCATCAGCTAATTCATCCTCAAATGCAAGAACAAATATGTTCCATAAATTTCTTCCCACTTCAGGTGAAAAACAGAATAGTTTCACAAAACTTTGTAGAAATTCTTTTCTTTCTTATTTAGAAAATCATATTTTTGTATAGAAGTTACATTTCTGGAAATGATAAGAAAGTTGGGGTGCAAAATACATTTTTTTCTGTAAACAAACAAAGAAACAAACACATTTTGTGTAAAATTAATTTCATGTGTATTACTGCACAGAACTATGTCCTGAAACTTCACGATGTGGAAATATTTGGCAAAAAACATGTTTTATTCTTCAAAAGTGACAAGAAACCTTTTTTTTTAAAAAAAAAAAAAGGAAATGAATTACTATGAACATTATTTCATCCCTACTTTATCTGCAGAAGGACTGAGATAAGGGCAGCAGTAAAAAATGAACAGTCATAATAATAATAATAATAATAATAATAATAATAATAATCATAATAATCATTTGTATCCCGCCCCTCTGCAGAGCAGAGATGTGATGCATGTCTCATGCTCTTCACTGCTAGCTTTACATATCTACTTCCAAATAGCTCACTAAAAACCAGTGCCTTTCCCCTAAGCTCAATATATTGATTAGAGAGAGAAAGTTACTTATAAAAATTAATTAGTTGTAGTTATAGTTCCAAGGTCCAGAAAATAGTTTCAGTTTTTATATATTTATTTTTTAGTTTCTCATTATTCCAAAACAAGCTAATTTCTTCTTTTTTTAATCAGAATGCCATGAGCTGTCATGGCTAAAATCTTTTCCCCAATTTGCCCCCTCCCCCAACTCACCTTAAAATCCAAGCAGTCACATTAAAGGATGAAATTCTGTAGTGCTGGTGAGCAGGGTGCTAAAGGATGACACCTCCAGTCTCTTCAGTGCTCTGAGGAGTTGTGACAAGACCATACAGGGGTCTTTTCTTCTGACATTGCTCCAGTGCTTACAGGCAGGAGGAGGTTGTAGGTGCCATACTTCAGTGTCCCTTCACCAATACCATAGAACTTCATGCCTCAGGGCAGCTGGCCAGAATATATTACTTGTTACAAAACATCATGATAATAAAAAGAAGGATAGATATTTGTATGAGTTCTTACAAATAAAAAAGTCATCTTTATGCATAATATGAAGTATAAAAGGATTATTTAACAGCTATAAAAATAACCAGAATATTATGGCCACTAGGAAAATCTAACTTGCAATATTACAACTAACTAGAAGGATGCCAGCCAACATGTCACAAAAAGTCTGCAGGTCTTACTCATTATGTTTCAATTGTACTGTAGCTTGTTTATGCTGTACTCACCAAAATAGGAATAAATTGTAAGTGAAGATAGGAGGAAGGAACATCAACAATCTAAGATATGCCAATGGCACTGTACTACTAGTGGAAAAAAAGCATAGGCTTGGAATAATTACTGTACTAAGAAAAGTTATAGAAGAAAGTGCAAAGGCAGGCTTACTGCTGAACATAAAGCAAACAAAAATAATGACCAAAGAGGATCTACATGAATTCCACCTAGATAACGAGGAAACTGAAATAAAGACTTTCTATACCTTGGATCAAATATTGACTGAATTGAAACTATGGTCAAGAAATCAGAAGACGATTAGGAATAGGAAGAGCAGCTATGGAAGAACTTTACAAGATTCTAAAGTGCACATATATGCAAGTGAACACTACAGTTAAAATAACCCACTCCTCATCGTATGTATGGATGTGACAGCTGGAAGGTGCAACAAGTGAACAAAAAGTAAATCAACTCATTTGAGATGTGTTGCTGGAGAAAAGTGCTGAGGATATTGTGGACAGCCAAAAAGACAAATAAATGGGTCCTAGAACAGATAAAGCCTGAACTCTCCCTAGAAGCCAAGATGATGAAACTGGGGTTGTTGTACTTTGGCCACATCAGGAGCAGGCATGGGTCATTGGAAAAGACATCAATGCTAGGAAAGGTAGAGGTCAGTAGAAAGAGAGGAAGATTATTCACCAGATGGCTAGACTCAATCCGGGGGGGGGGGGGG
>CM034702.1:23177929-23190815 GCA_020142125.1 Phrynosoma platyrhinos
GAATCACATTTGAGAACATAATGTCCTTGTCACTATATATTTCTAAAAAAAGGATCAAGAAATTGAACTCCTCATTTGGAAAGCTTGCATTTGCACTGTTTAGTGTAGAAAAAAAGTGAGTAAGGGGAGACATGAAGGAGCTATAAAAAGATTTATTAATGGAATCCTAGATCAGCCACATGGTTAAGGAGATGAAACTAAGGCTGCACCTGTACTGCAGAAATAATGCAGGTTGACATTGCTTTAACTGTTGTAGCTCATTGCTTTGGAATCCTGGGATTTGTAGCTTGTTGGGACACCAGAGTTCTAAATATCTCACAAAACTACAAATTCTAGAATCCCATATCACTAACCCATGACAGTCCTCCTTGCTCTCTGACAGTCAATGAAACAGACCTTCTTTTCATGATCCAGTGCTTGTCACAGATCACATAAATCACATTTAACCCCACACTAAAAATAAAAATAAAAATAAAAGAAAAAATATTTCAGATAGGGGGACTGAAACCTCTAGGGAGCTACTAGGGAGGAGGCTCTATGGTGAGTTTTTTGTAAGCAGTAAGAGACAATGTGATGGAACATGGTAGTAACAGTATTCAGTGTGCTATTTCTACACAATCACCTATATTACTGCTTGGCTTGATAGGGTGAACAATAAGAAATACAATGACCTAAACTTTATTGTTAATTCTGACTAGAGTGGACCCACTGAATTAATGATATTTCCCTACATATTTATTCACATTCAGCACTTGATGTAATGGGTCTACTCTTCTTAGAACTAACCAACAAGACCCCAGTCAATAAGTTTCTTCTTGCTAATAACATTCAAAACTCCGAGCTCTCAACAGCAGCTACTGGGAAGCAAAAGTATAAGAATGGCCTATTTTTCATGTCATGTCTCTCAACTACTCATAGGTATTTGGAGGGATGCTGTGCAAGCAGTGTGCTGGACAACATAGACCAAAGAGGACATCTTCTATCCCACTACCATCTGTTCTATCTGACAAATATCTGGGATTCAAATGGAGGACTATACAAGCATCACTATATGAAACCCAATATCCTGTTCCTGACATGTGCCAGCTTAATACTGGTGTGGTTCTTTTTTTGGTTTTTGTCATTGCAGAAGGAAGAATTCAACATGAATTCAGGGGCTCCTGGCATGGCAAGCCAGGGGCATGTGGAGAGCTGGTACAGTAGAGGAGCATCTGACTGTGGCCCTAGAGCTGGACACATAACACCAAGATCATCTTTCAGGACCTTAGGGAAACTCCTGAGGGGTCCTAGAGTATAGGTTTGTTTAATTCTATGATTTCTCACATTGTTCTTCTCCAAGCAAAAGCAAAGAAGCTTCATTTATATACCACTTCATACCGCTATGCAGTGTCTAAGTGGTTTACAACTGTAAACTCATTGCCCCCCAACAGCTGGGTACTCATTTTAGCGACCTTGGAAGGATGCAAGCCTGAGCCCTGGCTAGTACTGAACTTGCAACCTTGTGGTTTATGAGTGAGTGGCTGCAGGACAGGCATTTAACCACTGCACCACCAGCTTCCAGCTTCTTCAACCATGTATCATGAGGTTTGATTCTTTGACACTATCCCTTCTAAGGGCTGATACAGACCAGCACAAAGGTCTAGAGGGTGGAGTTGGGGTGGGGCAGCTGCATGCTGGTCGCCCTGACTCCACCCCAATGCCATCCTGATGCTGCATGCCTGTCCACACAGAGTGTGGCATCAGGATGCCCTCCTGGCACCACATGTGGACACGCTGTGACAGAAGGGCACAAAAAAGCCACACCAGCTGAAAGGGCAGCCTTTTGCCACCTCAAAAAGGAGCAGCAAAAAGGAGGATCAGGGCTGTGGCTTGTGGTTGCCAAGGCCCTAATCCACCACTCTCATGGGTGGCTGAGAACCACCCCAAATGGGCCATCTGTATCAGCCCTCAGTCTCCATCTTTGACACACATTGATTGTTCAATATCCTTCTTAAGTTATGGTACCCAAAACTGGATACTGTTGACAGTGTGCCTGCTTATACTGAAGAAGAGTTTAGAAAGCTATTCATTAAAAGTAACTTATCCCTATTTCATTAGAGTGTTTAAGTGCTCATTGTACAATACTGACCTGTTGAATTACTGCTTATTACTTTTCCAGTGCTTTCCATTATTGAAATAATAATTTTTTTTAAAAAAAAAACTCCATATGATTGGTAAAAGAGTTAAGTAAAATTTAAATGGTTGCTGTCAATATGCTTATAAGTGGTCTAAAGACACACTTAACTTTTAAAATATAACTGGAAAGCATTACTAATTATGTCAATAAGGCAATTCCATTCCTTCTCATTTTAAAATATATACAGTTTTGCTATATCCCAATTCCCAGTAAACAGTTAAATCAATAAATAACTCACTACAGACAACTTGTTACTTCTGAGCTCTGATACAATGTGTAAATGGATTCAGCTAATTCACATACCTTCTTATTCTCACTATGCTTTCTTCTCTTTGTGTTCTGTATATAGTATCAAAACATTCAACTAGAGCCCTGTTTCTTTTATTCTCTGGATGGGACTTCTTTGTCTTGTAAGTACAAGGAGGATGGTGGTGGTGATCATGATGGAATCTCAATAGTCATGCAGCCACAGTTGGTCCCAGTATCATTCTTGCTTATTACTTACTTTAATGTGTAATGATCACACTCTTGGACCCATTCATTCATTCATTCATTCAAAAAGACACCCAATAAAATATCAATAAAAGTATCATCATAAATAAAAATGATCAATAAAGCAAGCAATAAAACAGCAAAGTGGAGAAGAACATAAACAGGATGGAAACAATTGCTTTGAAACAGCAGAAGTAAAACAGTAATGTTTAGACAGTTATGCCTAAGAGGGAATCACAGAGTCCCTATGCAAGTGCATCAGAGTCAACAGCCATGGTTGAACTCACATGCCATGGTCATTCCAGGAGATGTGTTAAAACATGGCTGAGCCATTTAATTCCTAAGAAAAGCAAAGGCTTCTTGGTGTCCAAGAACACTTTCCTGCTTTTTTGTTTTGCCACACATTATCCCAGTAGGTTTGAACACTGTCTTCTCCTATACCTATAATAACTTTTCTTTAAGCAGAATTTGTCTCAGCAAAAAGAAAGGAAGATAATTATTCAGGTAATTGTCTCTGCAAAGGAAACAATACATAATTTTAGCAATTTTCTTCCCACTATGAGAAAGTCCTTGGACAGCACACAATATTTGAAGCCTATTTGCAATTTGGGACTTACTCTGCAAAATTTGTGCATGGTTGTTTTGAATAGAAAACAGTGAAGAAAAAAATATTTTCTGCAAAGGAGAAACAGCATTTTCTGCAAAGGAAACAATTTTTTATGTGCAGAAAATAATATTCCTATGTAGAAATATTATTTTCTGGACAGAAAAAGCTATTCCCTATGTAGATTTTTTTTTAAAAAAAAATGGAGACTTATTCTGCATAAATTTTGCATCTGTTTGATTAGCATATATAACAGCATTGTCTGTACAGAAAACAATCTTTTCTGTGTAGAAAATAACATTGCACACAACAACATAACAGTCACTTCAGTCATGAAATAAAGTTTAGAAATCCAAAGAAAAGGGGCAGACAAAGCTACCAAGGGAATGTGAAAACAGCAAATACAAATTCTAGATGTGAAAAAATTTAAATTTCTGCAATGCTAGAAATTTAGGGATGAGAGAAAAAATCCATGGAGATTCTGCCCTCCCTCAGGGACCTACAATCCTGATATGAATCTCTCCAATAGTGAGTCTAGTTTTCCTCTTGTTCAGCTATCCAGTCTGACAAGCTTGCTGGACGTAGTTTCTTGGTGTTCCTTTGGTGAAAATATTGGATCATTCCAGGGAAGGCCATAAGAAGTTCTTTGTGTGACAAGCCAGCAAATGTGGCTCTTCAGATGTATCTGAAGTGCAAGTTTCCCATTGGTTTTGTTGGCTTGTTAAAAGTTGACTAGGATTGGTGGTATCTGTACACCAATAACAAATGGATTGATACACGTCCTCTATCCCTGACTTGCATGGACTATTTTCTAAAGATTAATTCAGTACAGATCCTTATTGACCCCATTTCTCTCTTTGAATATCTTGATAACATGGGAGCTTTCCTATGTGTGAAAGGCTCCCATGAGCCTAAATCATGAACAGATGGAACATATTATAAGTAGAGCTTGCCATGGAGATATCAAATGATTTTCCAGTTTAGGTTATTTCAGATGAAACATCTGAAAAAGGAACATAGAAGAGGAACACAGAGAAGAGGAATAGAAGAAACAGATGGGTCTAGGAAATGGAAGCCATCCAGTTTCAATTTTCTACAATGTGTCCTAGCTTTGGCATGCTAACTGCCACAATCATGTCTGGCATTCCTCTGTCTGTCACATAGTTTAAAAACAACCTGCTTTTATATTGTTCCACTCACCCATAAGGATCCCACATAGGGACCATGGCTGCCAAAGAACTGCAATCAGGCCAGTACATGTGCAGGGAACAATTTAGCAGAGCATGACAATAGTATTGCTAATACTTGGAGAAGAAAAAATATTACATTTCCCTGGGAAGAGGGGTTGTAGCTTAGGGAAAAAAATGTTTTCCCATGTCCTGCCAGACCCCCTAAGTAGACTAACAAGGAGAAATAGTTGTGAATTTTTAATGGCACACTCCTAACTGGAACATCTTGTAAATGTCTATATCCATTCCAATGCTGTTTAGAGGGAGAGATCCATAGTGGATCCATACAGTGACAGAGCCCATTTGCATCTCCATTTGAAAGATCAGGTAGAAAGATGTCTATTTGGGCCAATTCTAGGGCAGCCACTGAAACCATAATAGATATGAACAGGCTGGATGACTGGTTTTCAAACTTTCACCCTCAAAATGTTTTTGTGGTTGACTCCTGGAAGCCCAATCAATCTGGCCACTCAGATGGGGATTCTAGGTGTTGGTCCAAAATACACAACCACTAAATTAGATTATATTCCTGTATTGGAAGAAGTAGTGTTTTGAACATTGGGCTACAACTCTGGAGATAAGGGTTTGATTTCCTGCTCAGCCATGGAAACCCACTTGGGTGAGTCACACACTCTTATCCATAAAAAAACCTGGGCTATGTTCACCACAGGATCACCATACATCAGAAATTACTTGAAGACACACAACACTAGGTGCCTTCCAGATATTTTGGGCAGCAATGTCTATCAGTCTCTGCTAATATGGTCAACAGTGAAGAAATAGCACCATAGCCTGAAACGTCCCAAAGGCATCAAGATGGGAATGATAGGTGAGATGGACAGTCTGATATAATATAAGCCAGATACATATGGCAGCAAACCCAGGTTAACCAGGGATGTAAATCCTCCATGATTTTATGTAAGGATGAATAATTACTGTAGTTCCCTTCCTGCTACAAAAGAAAATTATTATTTTTCTATATTATTCTTCCTGTATTTGAGTGCCCTAAAGTGTTAAAATGGAACTATTCTGGGAAGAAATATATCTCTCTGTGTGTGTGTTTTTGTTTTTGTTTTTGTTTTTTGTTTTTTTTTTTTTGTTGTTTTTTTTTTTGGAGGGGGGATTCTGTACAGAAAAAAGTGATTTCTGTATATAAAACATTATTGTTGTTTTGTTTGTTTTTTGCAAGAAATAATATTTTATTTTCAGAAAACACAGTTTCTGGTGCAGAAAATATATTTTTTGTGCAACCCTGCTACACATATACATTTATCAACAGAATAATTCCTCCAGAAGACTTCAGGCCATGCAGATGCTAGGGTAAACCTGTGCAAAAGTATAACTGCTCTTTTATTCATTCTCTCAGGGTCTCAGGGTTTCCCAACTGTCAGGAATGAATAATTCAAAATATTTTTCCCATCCCTATATTAAATGAACACAAAAACAATGGATAGTATCAAAAGGACCATATACTACAAAAAGGGGGACGTGTAGCCTCAAAATTATGCTTGAATAATATTTATTATACGGAATGATGCCTGCAATGCAGTTTGATGTCCTGCCTGATTTAGTGGCAGCAAATGGTCTTGTGCACTTCCAGTTCACTTAGAATTGAAATTTTAAGCACACATCTAGTCAGAGATAAGCAGTAGTACCACTGGGTTTTCTGGGGCTTACTTTCAGGTAATAGAATAGCTATCTGAATAGCTATCTAGGGAGATGATAAATATAACCAGTATGCTGATGTGTTGGGCTGGTAACATCATCTTTGAACTGAGACAAACACCCTCTTTTTTTTCTTTCTTTTTGGATTAAATTTCCTATTGGGGAGATGTATAGAGCAGTTTAGATGGATTCATTTATTTAAAACAAATGTATGACCTGCGTTTCAACCTGCATTGCAAAGAAATCTCACTGTTAGAAGGATTCCACCAAGGACTGACTATTTCAAAATAGTGTGACAGCATTGTCTTTCTCCCAAGAGGTCTGGTCTTCAACATGAGCACAAGACCCCAAATTGTTGCTTGTTCATTTGTGGTCACAATTTCTTCAAATTGTACAAAATCTACTTGGTACAAATCCCATTTCTGAACAAAACTGGTGTCTCTGTGAAGCAAGTGGGCATGCATACACACACACAAAACACAACAGGACAGGTTGAGTGTTGACAACGGCATAAACAACTCCTTCAGTATGACCACTTTTATCCCAAGGTAACCATTATCTTATTTTCTAATGCTGCACATTTCACAGAAATGCACAAGAACCATCCACGAAAATTTACAAATTTTATCTGAGGAAAAACATAAAACAAAGCAAACCTTGCCATCTTGCAACAGCTTGCATCAATGAGATTTTTAAAAATGTTATCTCATTTACTGTTCAGGGACAAAAGAAGGCAGGATTTACATCACTACTTTTCAAACAACAATTGGTCCCAGAGGCTGCTTACAATACTATTTAAAACAATAAAATTTTATACCAGGAAGCACAAGATTTGCCAACAAACAAAAACAACATGAGCAACAACAACCACAATAAAAGCAAAATTGCTGGAGGAGAAATATCCTAGAAAAGATTCCCCACTGCCACTCTCTCCCACACCTGATGAGACCTGGTGTATCTATACTGTACCAATATAGGACTTTGATAGCACTTTAACTACCCTGTCTACATCTTATGGAATCCTACAATTTGTGTTTTTGTGACAACTTCTAGAATTCTCTATCGTATAATTCTAGAGCTGCAGTTAGAGGATTGTAAGTATCTCACCAAACTACAAATCCCAGGATTCTATATGATGGAATAATGGTACATAATGCAGCATCAAACTGCTATAACATTGCAGTGTGGATAGCCCCACAAGCAACCTGGAATGTTGACTGCTTTTTGTAGGTGAAAAGGATGTCTAAAATCTGTGATAAGTTTGGGAGGAGGGAGTTGGGCCCAAATAGTTTATAAATTCAGTATTGTGAAGTTGAAGACTTTCACGGCTGGCATCCATAGGTTTTTTGTGGATTTTCAAGGTTATGTGGCCATGTTCTGGAAGAATTTATTCATATTTCGCCTGCACAAAATTATTCCTGATGTTTCGCCTGCACAGATGCCAGCCACAGATGCAGGTGAAACATCAGGAATAATTTCTTCCAGAACATGGCCACATAGTCTGAAAAACCCACCAAAAAAACAAAAAACAAAAAACAAAAAAAACCTATAAATTCAGTATTATTTTCCTTCCTGAGATCTGTCATAAAAAATGCACAGTTCACCTTGAGCACCCATGTATTTGTGAGGCTAATTATATGTTTTTGAGAATCAAAGAGCACCAAAATAGCACCACTCTATTCTGCTTTGGTCAAGCCTCACCTGGAACACTGTCAAAATCTGGGCACAACAGTTTTAAAATAATGTTGACAAGCTGAAATGCATCCAGAGGAAAGTAGCCAAAATGGTGAAGTGTCTGGAAACCATGCCCTATGAGGAGGGAACTGGGGGTATGTTCAGTCTGGGGAAGAGAAGGTTAAGAGGGAATATGATAGTCCTGCTTAAATATTTGAAGGAATGGCATACTGAAGAAGCAAGTTTATTTATTTATTTATTTGCAGCTAGGAACTAGAGTAATGGATTCAAACTGCAGGATAAAAAATTCCATCTCAACATTAGGAAGAACTTCCTTACAATAAGAGGTGTTTGGCAGTGGGATATGATGCCTCAGAGAGTGGTGGGATTCTCCTTCTTTGGATGTTTTTAAATAGAGATTGTATGGCCATGGGCCAGGGGTGCTTTGATTCTGTATTCTTGCATGGCTGGGGTTGGACTTGATATCCCTTGAGGTCTCTTCCAACTCTATGATTCTATAATTTAAAGAGAGAGAGAGAGATTGAGAGAGAGGAGGAGGAGGAGGAGGAGGAGGAGGAGGAGGAGGAGGAGGAGGAGGAGAAGAAGAAGAAGAAGAAGAAGAAGAAGAAGAAGAAGAAGAAGAAGAAGAAGAAGAAGAAGAAGCCCAAGCACATTTTAAAATGTGAACGGCTAAAATATTTAGCCCAGCCATTGTTTTGAAAGTCCGTTGGAGGTAAATGACTCTGAAAAGGAGAATGGCGACAATCTCCTATGCTGCTCCTGCAAGCATTCAAAACAACATCCAGGCTCACACAGACCCTGACTCCTATTAGAGCAGGACGGATGAGGAGGAGCTGGTGCCACCGCCATGATTTTCACCTTCCTCTCTTCCTCGATTCATGACAGAGACAGGAGACAGAGCAGACAGTTCAAGATGGCATCATTTGGCTATTGGTCCATGGTCTTGATCCTCTCCAGACTGGCACAGATCTGCTTGTGTGGCATACAGTCCCCCTGGCAAGGGTTTATCACACAGGTCTTCATCAGGATTTCCCCGTGTTTTAGCAATGGAAGGGAGGAGGCAGGGTGGATTGTGTTTTAGAGGGATGGCAGTCTCAGTTCCCTGCACTTGAACACAACACAGCAAGTAGTACAGTTTAAAACTGCAAGATGACACCATTTGGAAATTACAGTGCATTGCTTTAGAAGGCATGTAAATTCACTCATAGGTATGATCTCAAGGGTTCTTACACACAGCCTCCCCTCTCTTTGATTGGCCCATCTTCTGTACCTTCCAACCCAACATTCACCACTGAGTTTTCATAGAATTTAGTAACTGCTCTCAGATTCAATGGTAAAGCACTAATACTATTTAAAGGGGGGAAAGTGTATGTGGGGGAAACCCTTTCATTTCAAATTGTACAGCAGGAAGGCCGAGGAGACATCAGATGAAAGAAAACAGATGCATAAAGCAAAATCCAGAGAACAAGAATGGAAGGGGGGAGGGAAGGAAACACAAAGCCAAGGCAACAGAAAGAAGAGCTAGTCTTACAAGGATATGTCTTGGGGATACAGAACCCACAAGATGCAGGTAATGGATCAAGAGCTGCTTGTTACTAATGGGGGAGAGAATTCATCTAACTGTAACTAGGTTGGGAAAACAGCCCTGTGAAGTGCTTGTTCCAAGGGAGATATCACACAATACCCAGCCTCTTTCAGGAAGATGCCGGGAGTGCTGTCTGGCATTCAGGAGTCCATTAATTAGTGAGGTTCCTTTTCTGCTCTCACAATGGGATTTTGAAAAAGAGCTATAGAAAATATACCTAGGCTAAAAACAAGGGGAAAGGGATAGTGAGAGAGACAGTTAAGCTTGAAGTCTGGGAGGACACCTGGTGGAGAGAATCTGTTTTGGCCTGCATTTGTCAGGAAGACTGATGCTACAAAAGCAGGGATGGAAAACAATTTCAGAGTAGATTTGAGTTTCCGGTAAAAATAAAATAAAAAAATCTGTTTCGTAGCTCTACAGACTCTTTGTGAGACAACATACACCTTGCCTTGGAACATTTCTTAGGTTTGCTAGAAGCAAGCATACATTTAAAAATGCAAATGGTTTAAGATGCAATTAAAATATGAACAGACAACCTTGAAGTGATGGGGAGAATATGTACAGATTAGCAGGAAAAGTGTGCAGATCAATGTGTGCATTAATATATATATATCTCCATGGGGGAAGAGGGATAGAAACAAAGGATGGGACAAGAATAATGGGTGTAGTTATGTGGGGATAATAAAATGAGAGTGCTGCCCCCAATAGGAATTCTGGCTTCACAAATGACATTTTCCTCCAGTCCCCAAATTGTATTTAGCCTCTTTTTTGAAGATATCCAGGGGAGACTCTACCACCTCTCTAGGCAATTGGTTCCATTGCTGAACTGCTCTTACCATCAAAAAGTTTTTTCTAATGTTCAATTGAAATCTTCCCTCCTTTAACTTAAAACCATTAAACCTGATCCTACCCTTTGGGGCAGAAAGAACAAATGTGCCCCAGGAGTAGACTCACTGAGCTCAGTGGAGAGTGTTAATCATGACTAATCTAAAATCCACTATTTGAAAGGGTTTATTCTAAATAGGCTGAAACCTGAATCCAACCCACAGTTGGCAAATTACTTTATCTCTTATTAGGCTATGCAAAATTAGTTGGTAATGCATATTAAGCATTTCTTTGCTCAATGACACATTCCTCTGGTTAGCCTTTCCCACTATGTACTCACACTTAATAAATAGGCTTCAATTTACTTTCCTTATTAGTTTTTCAAGTAACTTATATTTATATATGCATATTCTATTTTACTAATTTGGAGGACAATCATTTAATACTCCTTAACTCTAAGACAGTATCTTAGTAGTGAAAATATTTAAATATAATGATGCAAGATATGAAAGTACACAGGAGAAGAGAGAAAGAGAGATGTTGTACCACTAGCCAAACAGACTGAACAAACTGGGGGAGGGGGACAGATCAACACTACTAAGAAAAATAAATCCTATGTTACTGGGTTACATCAGAACTTGGAAAAATTACTACTTAGACTGCAGTTTCCTGAATCCATGTTCACACATTTGAACATCCAGGTGGGTCCAGGATAGGGGCTCCCATAACTTTAATCCTTAGAAAGGGATGGTTATGGCTGAAAGTGAAGGTTTGGAAGGTGAGAGAGGTCAGGTACATTTGTCCTGCTTGGTGGAGTTTTATGATAGCTTGTACTGCTCCAAAATATGTTAAGGATTAAAATTAAAGGAGCTGTGTCCTGGACCCACCCTGGCAACCAGAAAGTGAAGGAATGATGGAAATTGTACCTTAAGCAGTAACATTTTCAAACTATGCATTAAAGGCATGCAACATTGCAATTTGTTTTAATCATTTACTGCTACATAGCTTGTGGTCTACTATACTCTGATATTAACACTGTTTCACCTAAAACAAATTCTCAAAACAATTCTGGAGGTTTTAGTTCACATCTGGTTTGCAAAACATTTATCAGATCATGTTCCTGATAAAAGTACTTCTCCAAACTTGCCACAAAACTGTTAGAATCCATGATGGTTCTGTCAGATTGAGTTTTGGGCTGTTAGAATTTGGTAGTGGGAGTGTATTTTGTGCACCAAAAGGGAGGGAAATGGAGTCACAGATTTTTGGGTTTTAATATGGTGTTTGGCCCCACAATGGGCCATTCCAGCTTAAACACTCAACCAGTGAACTTCTGGTTTTGTGACTTCAATAAAGTTCTTTGTTTTGCCTTCATCATAAAAGACTCATTGATTACACTTAGATTTAGAGTTCCCTGTTCTGAAAAGAAGGATGGTATGATAGTTAACCTTATATCAGTCAGATGAGACATTGTATTCTCCCTGGAATCATGTTCTGAGGCAGAATTTTATTACATTGTCACCTGAAGATCAAATTACAGCCTCTTGCCATGTGCAGGGATTTTTTTTAAGACAAAAAAGTATTTTGCATATATGAGTAACACTGGGGTAGTGATATTCAAAAATATTTAATCATAGAGAAACATATTTCTTAAGTCTCAGGAACCCCTGATGATTAGAATCTGATGGTAAGAATCTCCATTGTTTGGGAATGAGTTTCCAAAACCAACTGCATATAGGTTTTCATATTCCTGATTTCATGTCATATTCCCGATTTCTGCCAAGAAATTTTATTTTATGTGCAGAAAATTCTGTGGTTTTTTTTTTTTTTTAATAGAGAAAACACAAAAATACCATATGTGAAATTTGGATAGAATAAGTCCCAAACTGTGAATAATCTTGAAAAAAGCCACAGTTTTCAAAGATTTTCCCACACTGGGAAGAAAATTGCTATATGTTATTTGTTGCTTACTTTAAGAATAAAATGAGCACATAATTATATCTCTACATGGGGATGATTTTTTTCCCCCATAACTGTAATGTACTGGGATAAAACAAATACCATTGCATTTTATTGTCAAAATATGGTACATAGAAGCTGGGATGAGTATTCAGGTAAGAAACAATCCTTCCCCTTGCCTATATATAGAAAAACTGAAAGTGAACTATATCCTGAAATGCCACCACCTTTATAAGCAAATATAGATTATTAAGATAGTAAAATATTGATTTCTTGAAGGTGAAAGTATACAAGTAGTCGTTTTGCAGCCAGGATAAAGTTAGCATGCAGGATTTCTTGGTAGTAAAACAGACTTAATCGGAGGCTAGTTGTAAACCCATGGCTACCCAAACAATAGTAAGTGATGTCTGTGTGGATTTCCAACTTATTTTGTCATGTTGGGGTATTCAAAGAGATGGAAAATGAAATTGCATGTTACTTTTTCTTTGTATAGCATGGTTGGAGGAGAAGAAAAGCAGAGGGGTGGAATAGCAACAGGTCACCCAACCATAGCTGATTTTGTTTTGTTTTGTTTTGTTTTTCCATTTTGCAGTCTGTACTTTGGAAATGCAACAAAATGAGCATGCATTTCACACACACACACACACACACACACACAC
>CM034702.1:23190841-23203893 GCA_020142125.1 Phrynosoma platyrhinos
AAAAATGACCCTCAGAGTGACCAGTGCACATGAACAGATGAAGACACCCACTGAAAACTACTCAGAACCTGAAGACTGTGTTCCTTCAAAACATATGTTAAAGGCAGCTGAAAAGCAGTCTATGAAAATAGTTCCAAGTACTCATGGATAAGTTAGGTTCCAAGGCCTTGGCCATTCAAAGGACAGAAGACCTAGAGTTATGAGAGCAGCAAACACATGCTCATATGATCCTGTCCAAGAATGACCAAGGGGAGATATTGAGGTAATGAAATACAGCAATGCAAGAACCTGAAGCAGACAGCCATAGCCAGTTCAGTATACAGCAGTCACAGCCATCATTTGGGAATACCTAGGGCTCCAAAAGAAAAAAGAAACAAATGGACACAGTGCCAGAAATCTTTGGGAGTGTCTCTCTCTGTGTGGATTCAAATTGCCTGTCAATTTATGGTGACCCCATGAATTTCATAGAGTATTTTAGGCAATGAATACTCAGAGGTGATTTTGCCAGTTCCTTCTTCTGAAACATAGCCTACAGCACCTGGTTTTCACTGGTGGTCTCCCACTAAAGTACTAACTAGAGCTTGCTTAGATTCCAAGAGCAGATAGGATTTGGTGGCTTTAGAGCATTTAGACATAGGAGTAAAAACAAACAAACAAACAAACAAAACCAACAATCTCATGAATTTTAGATTGTCCTGCATCTAAGTAAATAATAACAGCTCTTTTCATTCAAACTTTACATTTCATTTTCTAATCTGGGAGACTGAAAACAAATATTTTCTAGCTTTGAATAGGAAATAGCAGCAGTAGTATTTTTATGACACATGAGTTATATTGTTTACTCTTTTCCCCAAAAAAGGGATGGCAGTGGCTGGCATCTTCTTGCCACAAACATTCCATCACAAATCAAGAACGGTAAAATTAGCAAATGAATGGAATGAACCAAAAGCTGTGGCAATCCATCTATCCAATCCAATAAAGGAATTCATCATAGAAATTCTCTTATTTAAACTAAAAGAAGGAGGAAACAGGAATACAGAGGCAGACAATAAGGAAACACCTGGAGCAATAAATGTATGGGAATGCAGCTCTATGAAAATCCCAGGCATCTAACTATTCAGAACATCATTCACAAGAGTTTGTACATTTATTTATTGTATTTATACCTCACTCTTCGGCCATAAAGGCTCTCAGAGCGGCTTACAGGTAGTTAATTAGATAGTTCCCTGCTCTCAGGCTTACAATCTAAAAAGACCTGACACAAAAGGAGAAGGGAATGGCAGTGGGGAAGGGGATAAAGTCCAACAATTCTTATCTCCCTCTGAGGCCAGATGATGGCAGATAGACTGGAGGGAGGGTTACCCTGCTTGTCTGGCTAGGTCTAATGAAGCTTGTTCTGATTGTCTCTTCCTCTGAGGCTGGATGATGGTAGATGTAATGGATGGAGGGCTGTCCTGCTTGTCTGGCTAGGCCTGATGAAACTTGTCCTGCCTCTCTCTCCCTCTGAGGCCGGATGATGGTAGATGCAATCATTGATTAATGGCTGTGCCAAATTAAATCAGATACCATAATAGACAATGAGAGTCCAGAATATGTTCCTGTGCTGGTAGGCCTACAATAATGCCACCAGAAATTGAATTTTATGGATTAGGACAGTATGCTTGGGAGAGGAGAGTTTTTTTCCTCAGCTGGTCTTCTCTCTGTCTTCTATGAAGGACATGAAATCAATGAGCAGCAGAAGCTAGTGTCTACATGCTACTGCAAGTTGTTTTCTGATATTGGTTCCTAGTGTGGTATGTGAGAGAGGAGAAGTTTATTTTGGTTGAAGCAACACAATGGATTGGGTTGAAATTTTCCGCTCTGGGGAGGAAAGAGGAGAAGGAGAAGAAGCCACAGCAGTGGTCTAGAAGGAACTACAAGCTGAGCCTCACTTCATTTTCTCAGTTTGCAAAGCAGGAATAATCGGGGGGTTTTTTGGGAGGGGGGTTAAGAAGGCTTCTACAGATTTTTGCATGTTTTAAATGATGGCCAAAAATCATAACATTGTTGGCAATTAACATAATGTCAATACCATATTGAAACAGAGATACAATTGTGCAAAATATATTTCCATCCAACACTTACTTTGTAACCTTCTATAAAGATTATCAAGGTATAACAGAAAATGCCATCACTATATTTCTTTAAAAACATAGCCAGGAAAATAATGATAAAGGTCAACTTTCCTTGCCTGAACAACTGACCATGTTAGGACTTGACCTTCACTAATCCATTTCATTCACCTAGGTTTGTCTACAACATATCCAGCAGAGTTCAACTACAATTAGCCTGACTACAACCCTGCATGGGACTTAGCTTTAGCCCTGCCAAAGTGCTCTGTCACATTTGGCATTGTGCTTGCTAAGCCAAGACTCTGAGGCTAAGTTCCAGCTAGGGATATAAACTTCACTTATTTCACTGATGTATGCAAGAACAAAGAATATCAGAAGTATATTCCTGGCTGGGATTTTTCATTTCTTTCTTTACAAAAAAAGAACATTAAAAACATTTACATTATAAGCATTGGCTGACATTCACTATTACAATTACGAATCCATAACCTAGAGTTGCACATATGCAACTACTCCATATTCATGATCCCTACATAGTTATGATCATGGCACTATTACCACTAGGGTAGCTGCCCTCCCCCAAACCTACTTTTCTGGGGAACAGCTGTTTAAAGAGAAAGAGGTCCATTCTGTTGGTGTTCAGAGGCATTTCCACCCCTCTCCAGCCATCAAGCAAGGCTGCAACAGCCAAAAGCAGGACTTCAATCACAACTCTTTATCTCTGCCTTTTCTGCTGATGGAAGAGAGAGGTAGAAGTCTCCTCTATGTACATTGTGATTTCCACCAGAATGGACCTCTTTCTCTCAAAGCAAAGCTGATGATAGGGGGGAAAAAAATAAGCGTTTTTTGGTGGTAGGCCAGGAGATGTTACTTATGTAATTATATTCAAGTATGTTGCAAACAAATGTACAAAAAAAATATGTATTCAATGTATACCCTACCAGCCTACCATTTTCTGCACTAAAATGGGTGTGAGGTTATTGTGTGTTCAAAACACAGTGGATATGTCTCTGTGTGTGTAACATACAATAATCTCATAAAACATGAAAACCATGTTTTTTTCAACAAGTCACGGAATGAAGAAATAAAAGATGAAAATCTTGTGACAATTGGCCATTCTTTAAATGAGTTGTTTCGTTTGTTGAAAGATCCACAATGAGGGTAAGAAAATTGACAAGTATGTATGACATCTACAAACCCCAAACAAACATCAGGCTAAGGAGGCCACAACAGGTTTCTTAGTAAAAAGACAGGTCTTGTAGGATAGCTATTCAAAAGGGAGAGAGTGGAACAATAGAGTTTTCTATAGAGAATTATTGTATTATCTGTTGAATAAGTTCAAGTGAGAAAAATAAACTCCATCAAGCTACAATTGAACTTGTAGACTTTAACCCAGTGCATTTGGTGTATTCATAGACTCAGGAACAAAGTATTCAGTCTTTTAAGGACTTGCCACTATGTATTAGGGATATAAATCTGCATTTATTTTGTTCACTCATGCAAGAACAAATAATTTCAGCAATTTTCCTTCTGTTCCACAATAATATGCAGCATAATTTTCAAGTACTATTAAAACTTTGTTGGAGAAAATTTGTGCATACATGCACAGGATTTTGTGCAAAATAAAAAAAAGTAAAAAAAAAAAAAGACAATGCCTGAGATCCCACATTTTTATTCATTCATCCATCCATTCATCCATTTTATTTTATTTTATTTATGTCCTGCCTTTCTTCCAGTTTGGAATTCAAAGTGGCACAGAATGTTTAAAAAGCACAACATATTAAAAACAAAACAAAACAACACCTCTTAATACAGAAGTTAAAACACAATTAAATTAAACTTTGATTTTAAACAAAACACAAGTTTAAAACATACAATAATAATAGCATGAAAAGAGATTTAAAACATAATGAAATAAAAATAAATTTTTGTTTTTGTCATTTCCAACTTGTGGTAACCCTAAGGTGAATCTCCAATTTGTTTGGCAGATTTCTTCAGAGAGGGTTTGCCATTGCCATCCTTTGAGGCTGAGAGAGTGTAACTTATCCATGGTCACCTAGTGGGTTTTATGGCCAAGTTGGGAATTAAACCCTCCTGCTCAGCCATGGAAACCCACTGGGTTACTTTAGGAAAGTCACATTCTCTCAGCATCAGAGGAAGGAAAAGGCAATTCCCCCCTCTGAACAAACCTTGCTAAGAAAATCCTATGAAAATCCTGCCTTAGGATTACCATAAGTTGGAAATAATTCATGTGCACACAACAACAACACTATCTACTCATTAGTGAAATTGTGGTAAAATCCTGAGATTCTGTACTTCACAATAGTGTGTGTATGTATGCACAGAGAGAGAGAGTAGTGGTTATTTGTTGTCAAGTTAGCTTTGATCTGTGATAACTCTGTGGATGAGATACCTCCAAGAGTCTTGGTCATCACCCACCCTGCTAAAATCTTGCAAACTCAGGGCCATGACTTTCTTGATTGAGTCAATCCATCTGTAATATGATCTCCTCCTCCTCCTCCTCCTCCTCCTCCTCCTCCTCCTCCTCCTCCTCCTCCTCCTCTTTCTTTGGTACCACTTTCACTTTACCATGCATTCAGAAAGGCTGAGCCTTGGTTCAATTATCTGCTGTTCAACATAACTTCCATCTAGGCAGGCTGTGTCTCAGTTTGCTCTATGTCTCCATATAATAGCAGAAAACATTAACAGGCATCTTGGACTCACATGAAAAAGTTCGCCAGAATGAAAATGTGCATTTGTGTCTGCTTTCTTGCAAAATAATTCCAAATGTTCTTCCTCTTTGAGCTTCAGCCATTTAAAGCAGACAAGACTTGACTAGACAGATAAATATAGCCTATCCTAATATAAGGCAGCTTCTTATGTTCCTAATGTATACAAGCCTGGCATTTCAAAACTGGCCTTGAAGAATATGAAGATTCAGTCTGTAAACTATGCAGCCTACAAATCACAGAAGAGCTGCTATTAAAGCAGATCTGTATTTATATACATATTCCCTCTATTGACCCTTCTACTGGGAGTTTATAAAATCGCTCTCTTGTAAAAAGGCAAAATAAAAAGAGTGCTTTCCCTCTCAAATGTGAAAGGAGGATTTTTTTTTAAAGAAACAACACCCGACTATCAAGCCATTTTTATATTTTACTTGATTTCTAAATTGCTCAGGCCCATCCTCCTTTGACCCTGATTATACAAACTCTTCTAGACTGAATCATTACTCATCCATTTCGCCTCTCGACACTGTTCTTGTTCTCTCAACCCACCAGGGGGTCTTTGTAGTTCTTAAAAAAGAGTGAAGGGCAAGACAGACAAACCCAGAAAGTACTCAAAACACACACACACACACACACACACACACACACACACACACACACACCATGAAGTGATTCTAGTATATCTTTGCCCAAAGGGAGAAGATGCTCTTCCATCTTTCCTAGACTTTTTAGTGACAGTAGGGGAGCAAAAAGAACAAGATCTTGATTTCAGTATGGATTTTGACACGGCTTCTCCTGATATTGGAAAGCCAGAGTGGTGTAATGTTCTGAGTGTTGGACTATGGTTCTGGAGACCAGGGTTCAAATCCCTGCTGAGCCATGAAACCCACTGGGTGACCTTGAGCAAGTCACACTCTCTCAGTCTCAGAGGCTGGTGATAGCAAATTCCCCCTTAAAAAACTTGCCATGAAAACTGTGATAGGTTCTCCTTAGGATCACCATAAGTCAAAAATTGATTTGAAGGTACACAACAACAGCAAGTCCTGATATTCCTGCAGACAAACTGATAAAATGTGGGCTAAACAATGCTATTGTCAGGTGGAATTGAATCTGGTTTACAGACTGAGCTTAAAGAATGATGATCAGTGCTTCTTCCTCATCCTGCAGTGAAGGGACAAGTGGAAGCCACAAAGTTCTGCCCTAGGCTCAGCTTAGTACAAAATTTCTATCCGTGAATTGGTCAATGGAATACTGGACATACTCATTTAATTTGCAGTTTATATCAAACTAGTAGGCATAGTTAATATCTCAGGAGATCAAATCAAAGTTCAACATGAAATCAATACATTGGAGAGCTGGGCTACCAAAACTACAAAAAGAAAATGAATTTCAACAAAGGGAGAGAGAAAGAGGGAAAAAAGAAAAGAAAAACAGTACATTTAGGCAGGGAAAATTATATGCACAAATATAAGATGAGTGACACCTGCTTTCAGTGTAGTACAAATGAAAAGAATCTAGACTACAAGTTTAACACGAGTCAGCAGTAAAGAGAAGAGGCTGGCACAGCTCCAACATGCCTAAATGAAGAAGCAGATGAAAGGTCCTTCCTCCAGTCCAAGTCCCATTGCCCTGGCCTTGCAAAGAGAGAACAATAAGCAGGCACAGTTTCACCATGCCTAGCCTCAGGAACAGACAAAAGGTTTTTGTTCCATCTCAATTGCCACTGCCCTGGCCTCAGAGGGGAAGAAGAAAAGGCAGGCACAGGTCTCCCATGTCTAAGTCCAGAAGCAGATGAAAAGTCCTCCTTCCATCCTAAATGCCACTACCTTGGCCTTGGAGGTTGAAGAGAAGAAGCTGGCATAGATCCATCATGCTTAGGCCCAGCAACTGGTGAAAGACCCTCCCTTCACTCCAATTGCCAGTGCTCTGGCTATGGAAAGAAAGATGAGGAAGCAGTACCTGTTGGACCTAATCCCCTTCCCCATTGTTATTCCCTTTTCTTTATGTGCCACATCTCATTTAGATTGTAAACCAGAAGGCATCAAGTTAACAATCTGTAAGCCTCTTTCAGAACTTTTGTGGCTGAAGAGTGGGGTAGAAATACTCTAAATAAATAAATAAGCAAAAAAAGAAAAATAGAAAGGAGAAATCTGATGCAATGCAGGTTTCATCAACAGAAATACATTGTTCTCCACACTCAATAAAAGGTATGGTATTGAAAATAGGGGGGGATTATGTACCCCAAACTTTGCTTTTTATAAATTGTTTGGTAATGAGCTCCTATTTTTGCTTCCTGTCCCAGTCTCATTGTTGACAAAGTTTGTTTGGAAACATCAATCACACAACTTGGTTTTGGGTAGAAGCAAATTATCTTGTGTATTTTACCCAGGTATGAATCAACCAGCAGTGTTGCTTGACATGATCTCTACATGCACATGATTCTGTACACAAAACCTGCATCTGCTTTTTATTATTTTGCCATTTTTAAAAGGGAGGGAGGGAGGGATCTAGTTGCAAGTTGTTCACCATATCCACAGGTCTTTCTTCTTCCTTCCTTCCTTCCATCCTAGATTGCAACAACAATTAAAGTATATTAAAAAACGAGGAAGCTTATACATGTACAGCTTGTGAATACCCACTTGATGGGATTTAACCCCCCCCCCCCCAATAGTGATTTAGCAGTGTCACCAGGCAACTAGGCATGGTAAGCTGAGGTATTGAGTTTTAAACCACGGAAGATTAACACTTATTGATGATTAAGTTGCTGGGTTTGTATTTCTCTCTTTTAAAAAAAGAAAACCTCAAGCAGCTTTTATAAAAGAGCAACAACAACATTTCAATTAGGAATCTCATACCCCACATATTAAAACCAGGAAAGAAATTGATCCACAACACAGATGGGCAAATACCCCTCCTCTTTGCCAAAGACCTTTGCAAACACAGTTTTTTGTGGGGTTTTAGGGCTGTGAGGCTGTGTTCTAGAAGAATGTGTTCTTGACATTTTGCATGCATCTGGGGCTGGTATCAAGTGAAATGTCAGGTATACCTTCTTCTAGAACATGGCCTCACAGCCCAAAAAAAACCAAAACAAAACAAAACAGAAAAACCTATGGATACTGGCCATGACAGCCTTCAACTTCACCTTCACAAATGTTCTCCTGTTAATTCTGATCAGAGAAGGCTCTGTTTTGTATATGATCAACATGAGATTATATATTAGCTGAGTTTAGAAAAATTAGAGTTGTAGACTATACCAGAGTCCCACAACCAACATGAACTCTGACTGGGGTCAGGTCATAGGAATTGTAGACCAAAAAGAAACATGTCCCAAAGTGCATTATGCATGTACTAAACAGCAGGCTTTCTCTGTGATGGCACCTTGACTTCGGAATTCCTCCCAAAGGAGAAATGGCTGACACTGTTTTCCTTTCAGGGTCAAAATCTTTGTATTTTCCCAGGCATTTTAAAATGTAAAGTTGGATCATTTTATACCTCTCTCTGGCTGTGATTCTGGATTGGGAGATTCATCATAAAGTGTTCCACATATTTGGACCTATGACACATCTCTCCCTCAACCTCCCAAAACCCACCTTTAAGCTCCTGCAATATCTCTTCTCCACATGGTCATTAACTGTCTGATGGAAATCGGAGGGGTGGCAGAGCAGCATGAAGCTATATTCCTCCATCTGGATGCATAGCCATCCTACAGGACTTTCTTGGGGTCCTTCTGAGATCACAGATTATGATGTTATTGAATCATAGAATCATGGAGCTGTAAGATACCTCAAGGACCATCAAATCCCAACTCCTGCCATGCAGGAATATACAATCAGAGTACTCCCAACAGGTAATTATCCAGCCTCTGTTTAAAATCCTCCATGCATCCAAATATAGGAGCATAGCTGAGCACTGTACTATCCAAATCCACAGGTCTTTCTCTTTCTTTCCTTTCTTTCTTCCCTCCTCTCTTCCTTTGGTCCATCCTACATTGTAACATGAATTAAATATAATAAAACAGCAACAACCAGGAAATGGCTTTGTTTGGGGGAGAAGCAGCAGCTTAAAAGATGGATGTGAGTGGGGAGGAGTTTGTTTGCTGCATGGTCAGTAGTGAATTTTGACCTTCACAACATTCAAAGAGTGACTTATGCAAGTTTAAGCTAAATTCATATTTCCATAAGTGACTGAGAAGCCTACATTAATTATGGCTACTTCATATGAAAGTGCAATTCCATAAATTCTCCAAACAAATAAGCAATGTATGCATGTATATGTATATATGTGTTGTATATACCTGTGGGTGTATATATACTAACAAAATTTCAACTATCTTCCCTTACATCATTTAATAAACTGTAGAATAGGTAGAGCTTAGAACATGTACTTCTTTGGCCTAAAATTCCCACAGTTGTCCAGCTAGCATGGCCAATTCTTGAACTTGAAGTCCAAAGAAGAAAATGTTCCAAGCTCTGAGCATGGGTAGAGAAAATACAAACCCCTTAGCATACCTTCCAAAGGGACAAAGGAAGCAATGGCCGAAGAGAACTCATGTCACTCAGTGGGCAGGTACCAGTCAGTCTCCACAGTTGATACACCATTATCCTAATCTATGTTCATTTATTTTAATACACCCAATTTCTCTACAGATTTCCCCTCACATCAGTGCACCTTTTTCCAAGGTGTGCATTTTGGGTTCAGCCCATTAAGTAGCATGCCTTCAAGTAATCTTGTGGTGGACTCATTACTTTAAAAGGGTTTCCCTGGCTTATAATTTGCAAAGGAAGAACAAGAACAGGGTGTGGGAGGCAAAAACCTGGAGGTTCTTTCCAATGATGGGAAAAACCAAAGAATATGCAAAAAACTTTCCCTGAGACTCTTGCAGATCCCAAATTAGATAACTGTCAAAAAGTTTAGGTATTTGAATTTCTTTTACATTCCTTATGCCCTGACACTTCAGCAAGACATCCTTGGTGGCATATCTTCTCCTTCTTCAGCTGTTACAGCTTCTACCAAGAAAGAGGCCTCTCAGCAGTGGCCTGTCAGCACCAACTATGGCTCTGGCAGAGGGAGCAACACCTTGCCACTGCCAATTAGGGCCTGAGCATCTCAGCTGCTATCTGGTTCTAGTCCTAATCAGCTGCCTGTCCTTATCAATAATTAGCCGGAGGCAAGGGAAGAAAAATGCCAGGTTACAAGCTAATATTTCACACACACTGTACTGTCATGAATCATACTGCCTCCAAATCTGCCACCGCTAATAATAAATGTGGATAGAACAATTACCACTGCTAAAATAGCTCCGCGCAGACTATTTAGAGAGAGGCCTCTATTTGTGTTGTTATTTCTCTTTCACTCTGCAACTTCATTCTAAATAAGACAGTAGGTAGACCAGAAATTACTCTTGGAAAGAAGAACATGCAGATTAAGGCACTTGCTCAACCTAATGTCATGTTTTTTTCACCATCACCTGTCCAGCTGTTTCAGACTCACTCGTGTCTGGATAGTGTCCCTGAGAACTGATTTGCCTTCTGCTCTGTGTGTGTGTGTGAGTGAGTGAGTGAGTGAGAGAGAGAGAACAAGAGGATGTGTGAGAATTAAGGAAGGGATAGAGGAGCTTATTGCATGGCTGAAAACGCTGGCTTACCTTTTCTGGCTACAATCTTCTTCCAGGATACACCTGGATGTTATCACATGTAAGTTGCCACTGATTTTGTCATAATGCCACTGGTCAAATTCATCCCTGGTTAGACATGGGCCAAAGCTGCATTCAGCTGCCAAATTTTCAAAAACAGAACCTTCCGACTTTGAAAATTTGGCAGCTGAACATGGCTTTGGCCCGCATCTGACCTGGTCTGTATTTCACCACTGGCATCATGGCAAAATTGGTGGAGACTTACATGTGATAATGTCTCGATGTATCCCAAAAACTGAAGCTGGCAAAGGTAAGCTGGCAATTCTTGGCTGTGCGATAAGCTCCAGTGTAGAGAAAGAATGCTATAAAATCCTCTGATGCCATAAATGCCATTTACTTTCACCTTGGATTTTGTCTGCCACTAGCAGCAACTCAGCTGGAAAAAAGTTGCTTTTGAGACTATAAATCTCAGAATCTGAATCATTTGCAAAAATAACTTTTCCAAGCTTGGCTACAGCCTCTTGTTGGCTCTTCTCATGAATCAGTTTGCTCATATACATGTCCAGTGTTGATAACAGTAGTAAGGAAACACCACAATGAAAAATTCTCTACTAGTGTGTGCACATGCACATGCTTGCGCACATGTCTACACAAATGAAGATAACAGGTTGTCTGGAACTCTAAACCAAGGAAGAGAATGTGAGTCAAGTTAATTCTAGAAAGATTCAAGTAAATAAAAACAACAACAAAGGGAATTATGAATCCCTTTGAAATTGCTTGCACTAATGTCATAGGGTTGCCAATAACCATCTTCTTTTCTCTAAGGTGAAAACTTCAGGTGGAATTTCAAATGAAAGTAAAAGAATGCTGACAGTAAAATTTAACTCCTACTTTTCTCCCCAGAAGCCCCTTGTGTCGTGCCATGACTTTATGTGAAGCACAAGAAATCAGCCAACAGCACATATGCAGCCCAATAGCTGAATAACATGTACTGTTGGGAAATGCTATCAGGAAGGAAATTAGAGTCCTGTTAATGAAGTAGATAGGTGGGCTTCCTTTTGCAGAGTAGTGAAACAATAGATGTTCACTCAGTAAATAAGAAGAAATTAAAATTAGGAGACATGCATTCTAGATAAGCAAATAATTAAAAGAAGAAGCAATCTCATGTAACTCAATAGGAAAGACTTGACAAAAGAACACCTGTGGTAGAGATAGTAGTTCATGTTCTGCTTGGGCACTGAACTGGCCATCCTGTCCTCTCAAACATTCTAATGGCAGCATACCTACAGTTCAAGAGGTATGTTTTCTCTCCCTTTCCTGACCCTAGTTCTCTTCCTTTGCTAAACCCGATGCTAGCCTTCAGACCTTCATGCGCAAACAGCACACTTTCAGGACATGTTCTCCTTCTGTGTGTGTGGAATAGATTCTCCATATTTTTTCCCTTCCTAAGACTTCCACCAATTCCCTTTTTGCTGTTCTCTCATGGCCAACCAGCCCAGTTTTCTCATCTTACATCTCCTTTTCAGCTATTTTGTCATCACCCTTCCCAGACCTAAATATCCCACTCAGTCTCATCCACTCCTGCTCATTCCTCACCTTTCTAGTAAGATTTGCTTTTTAATGCTTTTACATATTTATTCCCCACCTATGTTCAGAAGAGTCTCATGCTCAACCTCTGCACTATCATATAGAACAAAGCATAATTCATATTTGTAACAAACACCCATATGTAGTCTGGAATCTGACTGTAAATGATTTCATTTTATTGACTCATATATAGGCCACTAGTTTATTCTATGTCCCTTTCAGCATTATAGGAAAGGACATTTAATGTATCTTTATTGAACTCTTAGGGGCTGTACAAACCGGCACTTTAGGCTGGCCTGGAGGAGGAGTGGGGGCATGGTGAAAACAAACCAGCTACCCTGATTCCACCCTGATGTCTCTGTCAAGCCACCCACCTGACCAGATGATGGGAGGTGGAAGGGTGTGTCTTTGCTGCAGCGTTTAGATGCACTGTGCCAAAGACATGCCAAAAAACAACAACCACAGTGGCAAGGGCAGCTTTTTGCCACTCTAAAAAGGAGCGTCTATTTGCCAGCTCATTTTAGAGTGGCAAAGTACCAGATCAGGGGTGTGGTATGCAGTTGCCGCAGCCCTGATCCAGTGAGCAAAGGGGCAGCTTGCCACCACCCCTTTTGGGTGGTCTGTTCAACTCCTTAGTCTCTGACTGAGTAGTCATACACAGACCTTGCATAGTTATTTTTCAAAAGTACTTTGTTCATCCATTTATTACAGTGTTTCTGTCCGTGTTACTCATTATAATGCAAAGCCACAAATTCATTACATTGTTTGTTGAAATGCCTGATGCATTTCCATTACTTTCTGTTGAGAAAAACCTTAAACTTGATAAATGAGTAGAATAACATTGAAAACTTCCAGTCAAGATGTGTGTTCAAATGATATTAAAGGTATATTTTGAAACTAACTAGACACTATTACTAATTACATTGATGAAATAACTTTACTTGTTACATCATCTTTAAAATATAAGTTTACTATTCCATCCTTATCAAAAAA
>CM034702.1:23203993-23215224 GCA_020142125.1 Phrynosoma platyrhinos
TGGCCACTACATAACTCCTATAAATAAGGCCAAAAAATATGACATACTAGATATTCTTTCTTTCCCCTTGCCCTCCAGTCTCCTTTCCCTTTTGTATACCATATGATATGCACTGTTTACTAGATTGAAAGCCATTAACTGAAACTCTTGCATTTTTGGGTTGGAAGGTGGTTTATAATAGTGTGGCCACATTAATTTAGCACCACCATCAATAAGCAACAATAAACAGTGATTGATCCCAGCATTTTTGACACTTTGTGGCCTCTGTCAAGGCCTGACAATCATTTTCCAGTGACTGCATGATGACAGATTCCACAAAATTCCTATAAGATTCAATTTGCCCTAGAAGTGAACTGACAATCTAGTGACTGCATTCTGCTGGCAGCAAGAGATGGCCACCTCCCTCTCTCAGTCTTGCACTCTTTCCATTCTCGTCTTTTCTGACAAACAACTTCATTACTCAAGTGAGTCAACTCCACTGCTGGGAATATTGCCATACAGGCAGGGGCCCTGCCCAGGAACGCCAAATGCTGCCTTTCTTACAGATGTTGTTGTTGTGGGAAATGCTTCCCACCCCACTGTAGATGGAATATGCCAAATCTGTGGGGAGCAGAGAAAGGTTACCAAGAAGCTAGAGTGAAGCTAAGTTGCTCCAAACTGTTCTTGGTATGATGTCAAATCAGAGCTGTTAATTGGTGTGAGAGCAACTAAAGGCAACCTGTCGTCTGCAGACTAAACTGCCACCAAGCTCAGAGCAAGCTAATTCCCACCTCAGGAAAGAGTGCTTTGATTTCATTTCACTGTGTGCAGAGGAGATCCAAGATGGAGCACAAAGGGTCATAGCTTATTGATGACAATTCATGAAGCATAAGGCATTTGCTGCTTAAAAAGCTGGATCCAACCCACACACTAATTTCAGACTCAGCATCCTATTTCTGTAGCATCTATAGCCATGGCTCTCTTGAAATGCCCCTACTATTGGTTGTTCTGTTCTGTTTTGTTTGTCCTGATATGCTCCAATCCTGGTGTAAACCCCCCTCCCCCCAGTTTTGATATAATTCTTCCACATTTTGTTGTAATATTTCCACAATTACTATTATGCATATGTGATAGGGATAGAAAGTCTCTTTCCTCAAATTGCTGAAAGTTTCATATTGCTAAAATACACTTTTAGGTAGTTTAAGCTTAGATAAACCCACAGGGTGAAACAATTAACAAACAAAGAACGTAATGAAACATTATAAGACTATGGCCCTGGAATTCTGTTGGTGATTTACATACTCTTTAAGTACAGCTTATGCACCCATACATCCCATTTTGAATGAGGCACAGAAGACTATTTTCTTTCTCTTGCATTCTTCAAAACCTCTTCTGTGACTGCTGTTCCTTCTTAACAGGAAGAAAAGAAGGGAGGTCATTCAGATCATGAAGATTCAGATGCTCTGGTCTGCTGGGGGAAAACAATTTGTGTGCACTCAGTTTGAGAGTGCATCCATATTTCTTTCTCCCTGATCAATCTGAGAAGTTTCTCTATGGTCTGAATTGTTCCTCTCTACAGTAAGTGAAAGCAGCAGGGGAATGTCCTGGGTAGGGATCGAAAGAATACTAGAAACCATTTGAAAAATGGTCCAAAAACATGTACTTAGAATGTTGAGAAACCTTGATTAGAAGAATATTGGACTGCAAATGCCCTGTGTGGTTGTTTCATGCAGAAAACAATTTTTTTGGTGTATGAAACAGCATTTTCTGCATGGACTATAATATTTAAAGGTAAAAATATTAATTGTTGTAGCAATGGGGATTTATTTTGCATAAAGTGTGCACATGAGTGATTTGCATAGAAAACATCACTTTCTGTGCAGAAAACAACATTCTCAAAAACAACATAAAGTAAAAAAAAACATAGGTGTAGAATGCAGGACCTATATCTACAGATTAGATCAAAAAATAGGCTTTCCTGGGAAGGGGATATATGCAGGTTTAAACATTTGAGAACTGATGCTTCCTTTTCATAGAATTACAGCATCATGGACTTTGGAAGAGCCATAAGCTATCAGTTTGTTTCTCAGAACAATTCAAAGGATTGGTTTTGACACCTGACTGCTCCAATCCAAGCTATCTGAACAATTGTATCTTCCAGTACAAATTTACCTTGAGTCTTAAGATCACTTGAGGAAGGACTTTCTTTTAGTCCCACCATAAACTGTCAGGCCTTTCTAGTGAAGAGGTGAGAGAGAGACTTATCAGTGGTTGCTCCCAGGTTGTAGAAAGCCTTTGACAGGAGGCTGGCCTATCCCTTTATTTGTTCTTCTGTCACTGGCACAGCAAGACCTCTTTATATAAACTGGGATTTGTTAGTTAACTGTTTATTTTAAAAAAATGAGTGGGTGGATGTGCTGTATTTTTATTGTTATGCTTTCTAAGCAATTTTATTTAACTTTGTTTAACTTTGTTTTAACTCCCCCCCCCCCCCCCCCCGTCTCTCTTGTTTTAATCTTGGTGTAAGGCACCTTGGGTTTCATATCAGGAGAAAGGTGAGTTATAAATATACAATACAATACAATACAATACAATAATAAACTTTGGGATACAATTGTTGCTGAACCTCCCAGAGGTAATAATGTTGGATTCATCACAAAATAATCACACTGAAAACAATAACGGTGGCTGAAAACAAATCCATTCTCAGTGTTAATACCCACCCACCCCGAAAAGTAGCAATGATTATAACTAGATCATTATAAGCCTTAAATTATTGGTGGTGTGGGCCCTACACACTTGAAATATTTTCTATTCCATTGTGCTCTGTCTCAAAGATCAGCCTTGATTGTATCACTGGGTACTACTCGCCATTCACTCCTGGAACCTGCAATCCAGAAGGAAAGCTTTAGTACTTGATTCTTCAATATATGGATATTATTATTCATTTGTATGAAATTAGATGTGATTTTGGCTTCTTTTATTGTTTAACTGTTGCATGCTTGTTACTTAACTCAAAGGCACCAAGCCAGTTTCTTGAAAGCAACTTACTCATCAGCAGTGACCATCAAACAATGCAAAGTGGTCTTTGACACTTTCAAATTCCAACATCCATTATTCCTGCATATTTTGCTAAAATAGTTTCAGGCAGTCAAGGCAAAACTATATAGGAGGGATAATGCAATGTGACTTATTTTGTAGCTGTGGGCAAATTAAAAGGAGTATATACAAAGTAAGGAAAATACTCTCTTGACATACATCTTAATAGCAATTTTTCTCTATTCAACACTGCTGACTAGGAGTCTCTGCCAACAATAAAGACTTGAAAAACAAATGCTGTTTGAACATCTCATATCTTTAACAATAGTAGCCTTTGCTGGGAATTAAACAATGCTGAAGATTTTCTTAAAGAAGAGCATCTACTTCAGCTAAGGATATAAAGATCAGCCAGGCTCCTTCTTGTTGAGTTTCTCATTTTCTGGTAGCATTCTGATTCCAGCTTTGTCCTACACCAGACACGATTTGAATGGGAAATTGTGCATCTTTGTGTGTGCATATGTGTATTATTATTATTATTATTATTATTATTATTATTATTATTATGGGTATGCATATATTCTACATCTATAATCCAATGGTTAGTCCTAACTAGTGTAGATCCACTGATTCAATAAACCTATAAACATTTATGTAAGTTTTATTAATTCACAAGGTCAAGTCTGGTTCAGGCAAATGATTACATTTAAACCTGTGTATTTTTCGATTGATTAAATATATGTGAATGTTACATATTTCTGGTCATAAGCTGTTGTTGTTGTTGTTGTTTTTGTTAATGATTGCAATGTTTTGCCACATTTTCTTCTTATTGAAATGAATCAGAAGTTCTAACAATGAATGACTGCAGTCCTTCCATTATAACATCATACTACCATCTACTAGTAACATTCTAGTATTACTACTACTACTATAGTAGCTTTACATGAAAACCTTTACTAGCCTGAACCAATGTCTCTTCCATCTTACTATACAGCCTCCTTGTGCCCAGCTATTCTTTGTGTTTTGTGGTGAGTGACCAGGATTGGAGCAGCAATTGGCTATGTCCACATACCCAGATATAGAATGATTCCCAAGCACTGGAGATCCACCAGGGCCCTCTGGAGGTCTCAGCACTGCTATACACATCTTGCATCTGGCTACATGGACATAACCAGTCATAACTGGACACTTCTTCAATCCTGCCCAGTCCCCAAGAGGACAAGAATGACTGTGCAGGGAAGCTTCAAAGACTGTATGGTAAGTCTAGGGGCAAGTGATTTGGATACTGTAGAAAGAGGAATGGAGTATCAACCCCTGTGGCACCTAAAAAAGAATATATGCTTAAGTGAGTGAAGGCCAATAACAGATTGCCAGTCTCAGAATATCAGAGGTAAGTTGCATTCCATTCTCTTAGAAGTCTCAAGAAGTCCAAAATGTATTTCTACATTGAAATAGATGTTCAACAGATTTTTCACCCATCTCTATTTTCATAATTGATTGAGGACCAAGAAAGTGCATACTTATTCATATCAATGGTAATATTCAGATAACTAGAAATTAGCAAAATATCTATTGTGTTGAGGTATGTTCATGCCAGGTCTTTTAAACCATTGTAGCCCACACATCTCAGCCTTATTAAGGGTAGCTTAGAGTGGCTTCTGGCCACCCCTTTGCTCACTGGGTTGGGGCCACAGCAACCAAATGCCATGCCCCCAACTTGGCCTCTTCCCAGCACAAAAAGGAGTGGCAGAAAGCCGCTTATTTTTGCATCAGGGAAAGTGTGCCTTTGTCACAGTGGCAGCATTTCTTCAGTGTTTCTTCAATGCAGCATGTGTAAACACTGCACTGCCAAAACACCATATATCCACCACATGTGTGGCTTCCCAGCAGACTGGGGGGATACTGCTGTCTGAATGTGATGCCCCTTGTCCACCAGGAAGCCAGCTCTTCTTGACCATCTGTTTTGCCCCTAAGTACCTCTTTTTTATTATTCAAAATAGACCTGTCAGTCAAGCAAAAAAAAAAAATTCTTAATCAACTGAGCATGTGAGTTTTGGAACCAAACCCCAGCAGATAACAAGGGCCCACTATACCAATGCTGTGAAGTATTTCCAAGTGGAAAACTGATACAGAAAGAGAGCAGAACAAACTAAGGTGTGTGTGTGAAACAAACTCAGAGAAACTGATGTTAACAGATGTCTTTTTTATTTGCATGTGTGTGTCCAAGTGTGCACATGCATGTGCACACACATGCAATAGGACATTTAGTGTAGAGATACCTGCTATGTGGAATGCTCTTGAAATCCGACACGATTCAACTATTCTTGCATTTTTTCATGCATGTTTAAGAATAATATTATTTCGTCCATCTTTCATGTTTTGTCCAACCTAACATCTATTATAGGTGTCTGTTGAAAATATACATGGAAGATGAATTTATAGACAGGAGAGTTTCTTAACTATGGGCGGGGGGGAATAGTGCCTTTGTAATCTGTTAAAAAATCCTCTGTTCAATTTTCATTGAGTGCATGTTAACAGAATATATATATTATTATAATAGCAACAGCTACTGTTAAGGTCCAAAAGCCATCAATTAAGAAAATAGAATGCCAACAGGGGAATTCTGGGTAAAATTAAGCCATGCGGAACTGTCTGTCCCTGGGGTTTAATAACCTGCAGGATGCCGAAGCATTACAAATGGAAAATGACATATATATTTTTTGGTTTCCCAGTCCAAATTCACAAGTAGAATAAATGCTTTTTCAAACATTTTGCATCCTTCAAAGGAATTTTTCTGAGGCAGGGGGAGTTCCTTTAATCTCTCAAGCAGTGCATTACAATACAGTTCCTCACTATGGATTATTAATATTATTTGCAAATGGTTGGCTCTCTTCATAAATATGAGATTTCAGACTTGGGCCTCTTCAGTTGGAGGGATGGAGGAGAGTATAAAACTATAGGTGGACAGTTTTAATTAACTCCACAGCCATTGTACCAAGGAAGCGCTAACAAGGTGGGGAAAAAAATCTTGTTATTGTCATGGCTCCTGAAGTTAACAAAACCGTTTCGAAGGATTTCCTTTGAAGTTGAACCATGTGGGCCCACTGCAGGGCACACCTAAGTAGAAATAAACCCACCCAAACAGTGGGAGCAGAGATGCTTCAAACACAGATGCATTATAGGAAGAAAAAAAAAGAGCTGACAAAAGAGATGGAGAGAAGGAGGTGGTAGGTAGTACTCAGGAAACAAGGATAACCTAACAAGGAAGACTACAGCTAGATGTTTCAAATAATTCATTTCCCCCATTCCTTTTCCTGGCTGATGTTTGCTTTTCATTGTAAAAAAAAATCTGCACAAGATCTTTTTATGGAATGCCACAGCCACCAAAAGACCAATGAAAACATAAGTTGTTCATAGCCACAAGGAATTTTGAGCTTAAATTGTGCAGGCCCTTTCCAAAAAAATGTATCTGCTCTTATTTTCACTCCCCATTCTCTAGCTCCTCTGTCATTTACCTAATCTTCCCTCAACATTGCTCAGAGCAAGAACATGGAAATGCATCTAAAATCTTTTGCTTTAGACAAATCTCATTGGTGGGAACAGCATGCCTTTCATTATTCAACAGATGAAAACAAGGACCAAGCAGCATTAGACTGCAGTCAAGATGCCAATATGGAAAAATAGACAAACTAGGAGAAGAGGCAGCATTTTCCTTTTGCCTGAACTTTCTGGGAAAAGCAAGACTCCATCCCTTCCTCTCCTCTCCCCTCTCTGAATTAGCTGCGTACAAACTACTTTTGTACTTTGAACTCATTTTTCAGCAATTGAAAGAACTGAAGACAAAGGAGAAAAGTGGGATAAGGATAGACAAACTAGGACATTTTAAAACCAGCCAAGAAGTGGGACAGCAGAGAAATAATCACAATTATCCTTGCCATATCAGGACAGTTGGAAGATATGTAATAATGGTGATGGCAGCAGCAGCAACAATACTTAGAAACAATGATTGAAATCCTACATCACAATAGTGGATTACAAAATTCCACCAGATTTAGGTCTAATCTGCACTGCAGACATAATGCAGTTTGAGACCGCTTTATCTGCCGTGGCTCAATGTTATGGAATCATGGGATGTGTAGTTTGTTGTGGCACCAGAGCTCTCTGGCAGAGAGGTATACATATCTGACAAAACTACAAATCCCAGAATTCTATAGCATGGAACTATGACAGTTGAAGTGGTGTTAAACTGTATTATTTCTGCAGTGCAGTTTAGAGTTGATTTTCACTCTCACCAAGCCTGGACACTCAGCCTACCTGGATGTAGGCTAGTCACCCATCCCATAACCATTAAATGTCTGGAGAGGGTGAATGAGGATTCAGGAGAAGCAGTTGGCTGTAGAAAGGTGATATCATGCTCCTGGATCTCTGTAGATCCCCCAGGAAACCCAGGAGGATGTCTTTTTCTTCCAACAAATGGCTATAGGAATGATTGGCTGCTCCCATCAGAAAGCAAGTGAATAGTTTGGTGACTGAGACACAGTGGATGATGTCCAATTCCTTTATCTTCTATGACCAAAAAGGTACATAAACTAGTGTATATCACTAACAAAATACCAGCTTTTACTTTGGCGGTGGGGGTTAAAATATCAAGTGTGGGCATTGTAGTTTGAGTGTTGGACTTTGACTCTGGAAACCAGGGTTTGATTTCCAGCTTGGTCATGAAACCCACTGGGTGACCCTGAACAAGTCACATCCTCTCAGCCCCAGGGAAAGGCAATTGCAAACCTCCTCTGAACAATTTTTGCCAAGAAAATCCCATGAGATGTTTGCCTTAGGATCATAAATTGTAAATGACTTAAAGGCACACAACAACGACAAGAAGTCCTAGTTCATCACACAGAATTCAAAACAAATTTGGAGGTTCCTTCACTGGGGAAACATCTCTGAGATCTCAAAGGAAGCCCCATATGGTTGTGATATTACCAGTGCCAGTTCTCAGAGCTGGCTTACACATCCCTAAATCCATGCAAGGTGGGTCTTATATTGTGTAACCTTTCCCAGCTTTGGGTGGCGTACCAGCTGGGCCTCTTTGTAGGGAAAACAGTGTCTTGTGTCTTAATTATTTCCTGATTAGATTATTGTGCTGTGCTGTACTGTGCATGGGTCTGCCTTTAAAGTGTTTAGAAATGACAGTTAGTGCATAATGTAGCAGCTAGGATATTATCTGGAGTGCACTTGGGAGATCACATAGCACTGATCTTGTACCAATTGCATTATTGTCCAGTTTACTCCTAAGCACATTTCAGGGTTCTGGTTTACCATTTCAAAATATTTATCACTGTGGCAAAGACATAATTATTGCAGGGACTCAGAGACATACTACTTTGAAAGTTGACACTTCCACCCTGCCTTCATGAGAAGTGGCTGAATGATCCCATTCTTCCTGATGGAGAGATGCAGCAATTATGCACATCTCATCCATCACCTGCCCTTGTCTTGGGGAATCTGGCTAAAGAGGGGGAAGCCTAGAACACATATTCAAACAGAGATGCCAGGAGCAAACCTCTTTGATAAGGACATCAACAAGGCTGTATTGCTCTGTACAGCCCTATACAGCCCTATACAGCTTAGATTCAAACTATTTGAAGAACCGTATCTCCCCATATGAATCTGCCAGAACACTAAGATCTTCAGGGGAAGGCTTTCTCTTGGTCCCATCACCACTGAAGGATGAGTTGGTGAGGACATGAAAGAAAGCCTACTTGGTGGCTACTTCCACCCTTTGGACCTCCCTCCATGGGAGGCTAAGTTGGTCCTCTCCCTGCTGGCCTTTCGTAGGCAAGCTACGATATTTTTATTTAACCAGGTATTTGTTATATAATCATATCAGGGTGGTTTTATGGAGCTGGTGTGTTTTAGTCATGCTTTTAACTTTTATATATTCTAACGTAATTTTATACTGTTTTAAATTTTATTTTATACACACACACATACACACACATTTTTATCTGTGGGCCATCTTGGTTCCCTTCTGGGAGAAAGGTGACATACAAATGAAATAAATAAATGAATAAATAAAAATGACACACCTCTTCTGCTAAGAAAACCACACAATAGTTTTGTTAACTTGGAAATGACTTGAAGGCATACAACAACAACAACAGTAAATCTGGGCTCATGACAGTGTTTGGTCTTTACTTCTTTTTTCATGGAGGGGGGAATTTTAAAGGAGGAGAATTGTTACAGGAGGGCATGGCCCTAATTTAACTGCTCTCTGTAGCTATACCCCTGGTCCAAATTCAAGCAGCTGTCTTAATCCATATAAACAAACATGTTCAAGGAATTTTCATTTGCATTCATTCATAGGTTGTTTATAAAGCTCATGAGTTGCAATTACACATTCATGATTCAGTATTGCTCTCTTGTAGCCATTTTTCATGTAGACAGGCTGCCAAGATTACTGCTCCACTGCTTCTTAAAGTTCTTTTCTGAAAGCTCTTAAACTCTTCCAACAACAATAAATAAATAAATAAATAAATAATAAAAATAAATAAATGCCATCCCTCACCAAAAAGTGTCCAAAATGCTGGCCCCCAAAAATTTAGGTTGAAATATTGTGCACAAAAGAGGAGTGGGATTAAGGCTCATATTTTGAAGAAACAACTGTTATTCTCACAGCTGGTGGTCCTGATGGATAGATGCTGGATGCATTAATTTTGGAGATTGCAACTCACAGAATCCTCCAGCCATCACATTCTGCCGGTTTGAGAGATGTGGAGGTCGGTATCCTTTGACAGACAATGGGTAAGAATGTTATGAGACAATCCATTTCTTTAGTTTTATGAAGATGTTATGCACCTAGCACTAACACTTAGACCATGGCTTGAAACAAAACCCCAGGTACCAGGTTGCCTGGGTTCTTCTAATGATATTTCTCCACTCCCTGGGATTGCTGGGACTGCCTGCCGTCTAATTATCACCAAAGATAAGTGCTATTACTTAGCAATCTGAAATATTTTTCTTCTGATTTGTTGTTTGTTGTTGTTGTTAACTGCTCTTGAGTCGATCTCAACCAACCTATGGCAACTCCAAGACCCTCTGTCCTCCACTGCTCTGTTTAATTCCTGCAAACCCTTAATACCTGTGACCTTCTTAATAGAGTCCTTCCATCTGGCATGTGGCCTTCCTCTCTTCCTCCTTCCCTCCATCTTTCCCAGCATTATTGTCTTTTCCAATGAGTCCTCTCTTCTCATGATATGTTCAAAGTATGACAGTCTCAGTTTGGTTGTCTTGGTTTCCAGGGAGGTTTCTGTCTTGATCTGCTCTAGGACCATTAGTTTGTCTTTTTGGCTGTCCATGGAATCCTCAACACTCTTCTCCAGCACCACATTATCTCAAATGAATTGATTTTCTTCCTATCATCTTTCCTAACTGTCCAGCTCTTACATCCATACATGGTAATAGGGAATACAATGGCTTGTATGATTCTAACTTTTGTTCTGAGTTGTATAGCTTTTCATTTTAGAATCTTTTTCTAATTCTTTCATCCTTAGTCTTCTTCTGATTTACTGACTGCAGCTCCCAATTCTGTCAATGTTTGATCCCAAGTATGGGGATTCTTTTCCTATTTCTATTTCTTCATTGTCTAGGTTGAACTTGTGAAGATCCTCAGTGGTCATTATTTTTGTTTTCTTTATGTTCAGCATTAAGCCTGCTTTGCACTTTCTTCTTTGATTTTCCTTATTAGGAGTTCCAGGTCTGTGAGGTTTTCTGCTAGTATTATGGTGTCATCTGCATATCTTAGATTGTTGATATTTCTTCCTCCTTTTTTTCACTCCTCCTTCTTCTGTGTCCAAAGCTGTTTTTCTTAGAATATGTTCAGCATACAAGTTAAACAGATAGGGTGAAAGGATGCAATTTCCCTTTGCCAATTGGGAACCATTCTGTTTCTCCATGCTCTGTTTTGGCAGTGGCCTCTTGTCCTGAGTACAGATTCTTTATCAGGACTATCAGATGTGTTGGCACTCCCATGTCTTTAAGGGCATTCCATAGCCTTTGATGTTCTATGCAGTCAAAGGCTTTGCTATAGTCTATAAAGCACATGCTGATTTTATTTTGGAATTCCTTGCTGTGCTCCATTAGCCTTCATATGCTTGCAATGTGGTCCTTAGTGTCTCTTCCTTTCCTGAACCCTGCTTGGACCTCTGGGATTTCTC
>CM034702.1:23221768-23233520 GCA_020142125.1 Phrynosoma platyrhinos
GGGGTGAGGATTTTTAGTTTGGTAAGGCAACTACAGTTCTCTAGCTGAGAATTCTATGTACCCCTCTCTAAACTGTGCATGCATATGCACCTGCGCTATTGGCTGCACCTTTGGTTGTGAAATGTCATAATTCGCTATTGAGGTGGTGTTGTGCCACACATGAAACTGCAAGCAAAAAGTAAAACTTAGGACTGATGTAGACCAGCAGTTTAGGCTGGCCTGGGGTGGAGTTGGAGTGGGGCAACTACATGCCAGCTGCCCCGACTCTGCCCCGACTCCGTGTGCTTGTCTGCACAGTGTGCAACATAAGGGCACCCTCTTGATGCTAAAGAGCCATGGAGGCTCTAAAGCAGGGGTAGGCAACCTAAGTCCCGGGGGCCGGATGCAGCCCCCCGAGGCCTTTGGACCAGCCCCAGGCCGATCCTGCCGCCGCCGGCTGCCATGATGATATTGATTATTGTTGTTATTACTTGTTCTTGGGGTTTTCCTGGCAAAATCTCCACAGGGATTTTGCCATGGCTTTTCTGGGGTGGAGAGAGTGTGCATGGATATATATTTTTATTTTTTTAAATATTTTTTTATTTTTATTTTTATTTTTATTATTTTATTTATTTATTTTTGGTGTTTCGGTCCCCCAATTGTCTGAGGGACAGCAACCCGGCCCCCGGCTCAAAAAGGTTGCCTACTCCTGCTCTAAAGGCAGCCTTTTGCCACCCCTAAAAAGGAGTGGAATTTTGCCACTATTTTGGGAGCAGCAAAAAGGACGATCAGGGCTGTGGCATGTGGTTGCCATGGCTGTGATTCATTGTTCCCAGGGGCGGTCCAGAGCCACCCCTTTTTGGCTGTCTGCATTAGCCCTTAGACTCCCTGATGTAGCATAATTGATGTAGCACTACAGTCCAAATTTTGATGCTAATGAAATTTCTGTAAAAAAAAGAAAATGTGTAATTTTTTTCCCACAATCTTGCCTGTTGGGAGAAAATGTTGGAAATGTGTCATTCTTGTACAATGTAACAGAGAGTATTTTCACTATAAATTTTGGTTCATCTTTATCACAGCATGATATGACTTGACATCATCTTGGCTCCATCCTATATAATGCTGTGTTTTTTATTTTATTTTATTTTTTTAAAAAAAATATTGTGCATTAATAAAAAAATACATCAAACCATCTAATATTATTCTACATCACCAATCACCTTTTCCTTATCTCTATGGCCAAAATTAACTACATCAATTAATTATAATTATAATAAATCAACCATTTTATTTTGTTTTTTTCTTTCTTTCATTTTCTTCAGTTTATATGATACCCTCTTCCCCAGTTTATTAGAATTGTTATGTCTAATTGATTTTAATTTCTTCACTAAATCATTTACTAATTCCAATGATTATTTTTAAGGTATCTGTATCTCATTAATTGTTTCCTTGCTTTTCAGGTTCTTTATCAGTATCTGTTCTTTATTTTTTAACATAAGTTTCAATGTTTGCATTTTCTGTTCCTTCTTTCTCTGCAAGATAACATTTTTGCTGCATAAGGAAGCCTCTAATAACAGCTTTTTCTGTGTCCCAAACAGCTGCCACTTTAGTGCCTTTATGTAAATTTTCTTTAAAGAAATTTATTAAAACTGTTTTTGTTTTTTTAAACCACCTCTGGATCTCTCAATAGGTCTTCATTTAGCCTCCATTTATATGGTCCTTTATGTTCTTTTAACAATAACATTTGAGGATTGTGGTCTGAAATTACCCTCAGCAACAATTCTATCTCTTTTACCTCTTTCACTAAAGTCTTTGATATTTGAATTAAATCAATCCTTGCCAGAGATTTGTGACTATCAGAAAAAAAAATGTATAAGTTTTAGATTGGTCATAATGGAATCCGTGAGTCCATTAAGGGCAAATTTTCTATTAAATTAAAGTATGATTTGGGGATCTTATCCTGATTCTCTCTCTCTCTCTTTTTTTTTTTTTTAATTTCATACCCTATCTATTTTAGGTTTGACCACATTATTGAAATCACCCAAAATTATTATTTCTTCATAGTCATGTCCCATTATCTTGTTTTGTAAATCAACAAAAAAATTACCCTTATTCTCTAAAGGAGAGTATATTCTTACTACCAAAATTTATTTTGTTTGCCAATTAATTTCCACACCTAGCATATGTCTCTTTTTATCTTTGAATATCTCTTTAGAGTCTATTTGATTATTTATATTTATGACCAGATCTTTTTCCCTTTTCTCTTGGGAGGATAAATATTCTTTACCCAGTTTTTTTGTTTTTAATTAATCTGCTATCTAATTTTAATATGTGTTTCTTGAATACAAATTATATCGTATTTTGTTTTTTTTCTAAGAAGTGATTTTATTTTATTTTATTTTATTTTGTGGAGAATTCAACTCTTTTACATTCCATGAAAGAATTTTCGTATTATTTAGAATCTTTGAGAGCCAATAGAAAAGGGAAAATAAATCTCAATGTGTATTTAATCCAAAGCAGAACTACAATGAAGGAGCAATAGTGTGAAAATCTCCTTATTTGTATATATTCTACAACTAAGACAATACAAATGTAATTGCATATTCAATATCTTATTCTTGCCCTTTTTCTTTTTCATCATCTCCTTCTGATTCTTGACTCTCACTCTCTTTACCTTTTCCCTTCTGATACCTTTCCTGTGCTCCCGTGGTCATTGTCATTGTCTGTTTTCCAAATCTGATGTCAGATTGACTATTCTGTCAATGTTTTTCAATATCTTGTCTGTTTTTAGCCCATATTTTTTTCACTTTTTCAATATAATTTAATCAATATCTTTTCTGCTCCCATGCCAATGTCAGTCCTTCCACCTGTACCCAATGCAAGGGAATTCCATGAACTTTTAGCAGATCTGACAAGAAGCTATAGTCTCTTCTTGCTCTCAAAATTTTTGAGGGAATGTCTTTAAATATTTGTATTCTCTTCTATTATCAATTCTTTCTTGTAATTCTGTTGGATCAATAAGTCTCTAGTTTGCTTCCTATGCAATAAATTACAATGTCTCTCAGTAGAACTTTCTGTCTCACCATTTTGAATTAATCCTATACATCATGTCCACTTACTAAAGGAAGTGTTCTGCTGGTTCATCAATGTAATCTGCCAAGATCAGTATCAAAAATTTGGAAAATTTTTCATTGTCGTCTTCCAGTAACTCTCTTAAGTTAATGCAATTTTGTCTATGTTTGATCTCCATTTTGATTAATGCCTTACGATCCTCTTTCCTTTCTTTTCCAGTATATTTTCCATTGATTTAATATTAGTTTCCAGTTCATCAACTTTTTCAGTTATTTTTTCCCCCATATCTCTCGTTATCTTTTTTAGGGAAAAAATTATTCTCCCATTTCAATTTTTACTTCTTGTTTGACTTCCTCCATCTCTGCTTTTATTCATATATTATCTTATTTCATCTCATTACAAATCCTCCTTATCTCCTCTAACATGATTTCATTTTATTCAGATATTCCCACTGGTGGTTCCAGTGATGGACTTCTTTGAGTTGTACTTGTTGTCTATGATGTCATTTTCCTCATTGTCACCAACATTGAATCCTTGTTTCTTACCCATTTAGTCTTTCCAATATTCTATTAACATTTAAACAATCTATAAATTATACTTAACAAATCCTTCCAAATTTCTTATACTAATTATTCAAATTAATTCTAATACTTCTTCAGTCTGCAAGGTGTCTCTTTTTACCCATTTATCTCTTCTCTTACTTTATTACCCTCTTGGTCCTAGACAAAACATCTACAATAGAACAATATACAATTTTCACCCTAATACATTCTTATCTTCTGGTTAGAGTTTTCAAGGTCACACTTCACTGATTCCCTACTAGCTTTGTTCTACTATTATATTATGTTCAAACCAAAATAGAAAATTAATAATATTTATTCCCAATAAATTAGTTACTTTGGATAATTATTTTTCTTTTTCTTTTCTTTCACACTCCCATCCAATTAATACCTTATATTGCCAATTACCTCTATATTAAATATTATTCAAATATAATTCACCCACTTATGACACACTTATCACTTCATCTTTAATCATCCCTTTTAAACTAACTTATGATCACTTTTAAAACAATCTATTATCTATCTATCTATCTATCTATGGACAACCCTGTAAGTAACACAAAAAATAATCAATACCCTTTCAGAAATCTATCAGTTAGCTATTGCAGTAATTAATCAGTCTATAAAATATACAATAAAGTACATAATCAGTTAATCAATTAAACAGTCAGTCAATTAATCATTTTGTTAATTAATCAATTGATCCATTAGATAGTTATTCCATTAATTGTTCTCTAGCTGAATTCATCAAATGCTGAAAATCAATAAAATGTTATTGGGTATCCAAATCCTTCTTTTTAACTATAGTATTTAGTGCTTGGTACTTATTTTATTTTTAGTTATTTGTTTTCATTTTTACTTGTTTGTTGTCATTTCTTATCCTTCTTTTAATTTCTTTAATCAGCATTCATTTTATTTTATAGGAGTCAATTTGTTGCATAAATTCTCTCACTACATCTTTATTCCAAAGGTTTTTAAGCTCTTTGATCATTCAATTAATTAATCAACACCATTCTTTTGGGCTTCTTTCACTTTCTTTCCTCTCTCTTCCAAAACAACTCTGGGAATCTCAGTCTGATTTAAAATGTCTATCACACATGTTGTGTCCTTTGTTATTTAGCTAATTGTCCACTCATCTATACACAGCAGCAAAGTTATCTAAACAAAGTCTCAAAATTGGGATGATTGCATTGTTTCTTTATATAATTTAATCACAACACTGAAGCAAAGGAAAAAGTGCATGTGGAGCTTTTGTTGTTTGCCATGCTGGTAAAGCAGTGGCTGCTGCAAAGTTGGCTTGCCCATGCTTCCCCTTTCCTTTCCTCTCTAGCCTGGCTCCCATCCACATTTTTCTTGTCAGTCTTGTACAATTTTTCTTAGTCTTACAGACCATGTGGAAGAATCTTGGGAATGTAATATGAGGGCCCCTCCCTATCTCCTTTATTGGGGAGGCAATTTCATCCACTTAAGTATTCTCAAGTGAACCCATCTTTCACAGCAAGCTGTTACCCTTCAAGATCACTTTAGAGGGTGACTGTCATAACCTGTGGTTTTTAGAGAGCCAGTGTCATGTAGTGGTTTGAGTTTTGGACTACAACTCTGAGAAATCAGGGCTTGAAACATCACTTGGCCATAGAAACCGACTGAGTGACTTAGGACAAGTCATGCTCTCTCAGCCTCAGAGGAAGACAATGGCAAAATTCCTTTGAACGAATGTTGCCACGAAAAAAGAAACATGATAAGTTTGTCTTAGGTTTGTACAAGTTAGAAATGACTTGGAAGGCAGTCAAAACAAGGTACCTCAAATTATTTCCTAGCAATTTTTAGTGCACTACCCTGAAAGATAACAGAGAATTAGAAAACAAGTAATGCCAGTTAAAGTCCGACCAAACTGCTGTCACTCTGTAGTGTTGAGGCACTTAGAGTTGTCATTCTTTATGGTGTGGGAAATAATTCTAAATAGTTATTTATTAGAAGTTACTTCCACAGTCTGACTCTTTTCATGTTCCCTTGAAATCATGCAGTTTTACCCTAGAGCAGAGGCAGGGCATGGTTGTTTTATAGGAAAGTTGTCATTCTAGCAGGAATATATCTCAATGCTTCCATTACCTAACAGCTGCTTGCTCAGTGTGTTCGAATTAGTCACTTCCTTCCAAAGAGGCTTGTTTCTTTATCTGCTAAATGTAGACAATAATATTTTCCTACTTCCCTGGAGAGACTGCAAAGTTGAATTTGCTAATGTTTGTCAAGATGACTCGGGTTTATTAAGATTCAATAAAGTATCCTTTTTGAGTGTTTCTGCAATTTCCAATCCCAGCAGGGAGCCAAAGTAAAAATGCAAGCAAGAAGAGGGGAGGAAAAGAAGAGGGAAGGAGGGAGGAAGATGAGGAATTGTGAGCACAGGATTCTATTGCTGTATCTACAGCCTCTCCCAAATGACATCAACGTGATTGTTACTAATTAGTTTTTTTTTTTCATTTCTTCTCCAAAGAACTCAGGACAGCATGTATTGAAACAAGGAACTACAGGTTCTGGGGCTGTATATACCTCTCTATGTTACCATGCCCATGCCCACTTTGTTGTAATACCATTTTCAATGGTTTTCTAGCTTTTGTGCTGTCACACACCCCGCCCCATTCAAAAAGACTGAAATGCCTCTCCTAAGGTTTAATTGCTGGCAGCTAGCACTTTAAACTAAGAAATACTGATATTTCCCACCCATTACAGCAAGGGAACTCCAAGGAAGCTATCTGAAATGGGATCCTTATTCTTGGTGCACATAGTTCTCCATCTTAAGAGATGGAAAGAATGCCTAGAATCATATTGGGGAGTTATTAATGTCTAAGCACCATAGTTATAGTGCTATGTCATGAATCCCAACCTGATTGCCTCACATCCCTACTTGCCAAACAGTAGCCACTGTGATCAGTGGGAATCTGTTCTCCTGTTGATTGGAGACCCGATAGTGATCTTCCCACTACCTCTTGTGATGGATCTCTGGTGTGAAAGGCAGAGGTAGGGCCCCACTGCTCATATAAGAAGCAATGGGACCATTGTCCACCTGTTTCCTGATTGAGAAGGGAATGGACCCCTGTCCATCACAGCAGTTGCTGCCCAGTATGTGAGAACTGGAGGACTTTCATGGTCCCTATGTATTCCCTAAACAGTGGAATACGTAGAGATCATGAATACAAAACACTCACGAGTATGCAACTCCAAGTAACTCCTACGTAACTGCCCACCAGGATTCTGGTCAACATTTGTAATTATGCATTCAGAGGTTGAAGAGGAGGAGGAGGAGGAGGAGGAGTTCCAAGACAGCAAGGGAACCTCCCAAGAAGAACATTAGATTAGCAAGAATTTTTTCAAATTTTTATTCTGGTATTTGACTATCCTGAAAAATTCTGGAGGAATTATTTTGTGGAGAAAAAAAACTTGGTTTTTATGCACCCAAAAACTCATTTTCTGCATTGGAAAGGGGTTTGCTTTGCAAAAGATGCTGTTCCATGTACAGGGAACCTTTCTTTTTTCCTATTCAGAGAATAGTTTCTTGTGGGGAAAAAAGTGCTTTTCTGCACAGAATAATTTGTCTGCAGAATTTCAGGACATTTAAATATAGGGAGAATGCTATGGGAAAATATTCATTTTTCCCCAGAGGAGGGAGTAATCTATTGGAATTATTTGCCATGCATGTAAGGGTGAAATAGTCAAGGATTTATGTTTTCACTACTTCCTCATTTTGTCCAAATGACAACTCAGTAGAGTAGTTTAGATTGAGAGAGTTTTTGGACAAATCAGTATGGACTAAATATGTCAAAAGGTTGTGACATTTGTTGCTGTAGTTGTGTATGTGTTTGCATTTTAATATAAACAGCCACTGTAATTCTGTTGGGCCTTACACCTTTGGAAGTGCCTCATCATCATCATCATCATCATCATCATCATCATCCCACCCATCTCCCAGGACTGGGATTCAGATTTACAACACTAAAAAAAACAAAATAATACAATATTTTTGCAAGAATTAAAATTGCACATTTGCATAACATCCATCTCCAGTAGAGGTTGGCTGTTATGGTATCATGTACTAAAGCTGGCAAAGTGCTTGATGCAGATTAGTGTGTGATGTACATCAATGCAAAATGTGCACCAATGTATATCATGCATAATGCACAGAGCACAGTGATGTGCATCATGAACTGATGCTCATTGTGCACTAATGTGCACAGGTGCTAGACTATTTTCTGACATATCAGCTGTAACACTCTATTTCCACTCTTTAGTGGGCTTAATTCCAAGATATAGCAGAACAAAAATCTTTCCTCCTCTTCTTTAATTTTTATTTGTTGGTTTAGATTTTCTATAGTGTTACATTGTTATTGTGCATCAGTGCACCAGTGAAATGACACTTTCGCATTATAACATTATAACCCTAAGCAAAAAATAAAATAAGATAGGAGAGGAAAAACATTTGGCTTTCAAGCCACAGAATCACATCAGATCTCCATTTTTTTTTTTTTTTGGAAGACCAACAAATCAAAGAAATCACTATAAACACACTTTCCCAAAGGAATGGGGGAAAAAAATGAATGTGAAAGTGATAACAAATGGGAAAAACAAGAAAAACCCAGTGGCTATGTCATGTGAACTCACACATCTTTAGGCCAGTCTGAAAAGCCCTACATAATGTCTGAGTGAGATTCATTTTATAACATTCATGGGTAACTGGGGATACACCATTGTGGCCTAAAGATCCCTGCAACTCAGAATGTGTTACACTGATCACAATATCCCAGGCTTCCTCTGGAGTATTCTGGCCTTGAATTCCCTTGTGAATCCTCTCTTGTTGCTAACTGCCCTCAGGTTGGTCCCAATTCATGGCAACCCTATAGATGAGATCTCTTTCTCTCTGTCCTCCACTGCTCTACTTAAGTCTTGTAGATTCATGTTCATGACCTTCCTAATTGAGTCTAGCCACCTGGTCCTCTCTTTCTGCTGCCCTCAGCCTTTCCTAGTGTTACTATCTTTTTGAGTAAGTCATGCCTGCTCATGATGTGGCCAAAGTATGACAGTTTCATCATCTTGGCTTCCAGGGAGACATCTGGTTTGATCTGTTCTAGGGCCCATTTTTTTTTTTGGGGGGGGGGGTTGGCCGTCCACAGTATCCTCAGCACTCCTCCAGCACCACATCTCAAATGAGTTCATTTTTTTCTTCTTATCTGCTTTTTTCATGTCCATACATGGTGATGGGGAATACCATGACTTGAACGATTCTGAATTCACCTTTTACCTGTTGTGGGTTTTTGGCTTTGACAGTGAAGAATGGGTGGCTGCCTTCTCATGTGGTCCTCGTTTGTCACCTGGTGCTGCTGCAAAGGTCAGAACAAGATGTCCACTCAAGCCCATACAGGGCCTAATTTTTCAAGATGCAGGGATTGCTTAAATTTACAGAAAAATTGGTGGTGGGTAGAGTGTGTGTGGTTCTTTAGAAGATGATGAACCACAATTTTATTGGCCTTTGTCAGCAAAGCCATTGGTGAGATGATAGGAATTGTAGTCCAATAACATCTTAAGGGGCACACACAATCCATGACCATGCTATAGAGGTTTTTAAAAATTAAAAAACAAAACATAAAAGAGGGGACCACATCTACAAGAGATTAAGGAACAGTTAATTGATTACGGAACAAAGAATTAAAAGTTAAGGAAAAGGCTGGGGGGGGGGGGAAAGAGGTTTCAACAGTGTTTTATTTTACTCTCTCTGCGATAAATATAAAGCCAACCACATCAACTGCTTCTATTTCTTGTTTAAGGGGAGAACAAAATATCCATGTAAAGTTATTTGTCTGTGTCTGCTTGCATGTCTGTGTGCCTTAAAGAATTTACCAAATGCCACAATGCCTTTGGAGATCTCTCCAGGCTTATATAAATATGTAGTTAGTATCCACTAAATACATGCAAGGGATTTTTAGCATCTGAAAAATGCCTTGCTTCATTGTCTGTGGATAAAAAGAAGTGCTGCTACATGCCCCTGATGCATTGTGCTTTGACTCATGTGCTGTTGCTTTTAAGTCCTGCAATAATAATGCATGTGCTATGTGCTTTTACCAGGTAAGCCAGGGATCAGTTAAGTAGGAACTTGGGGACAAAAAGGACCCAGAAGACAATACTAGCCATTTCCTTGTTGGACCATTCAAAATTTTAATCACAGTATGGGAAAATACTGGCTCACTAATGAAGGGGGGGGGGAGACGGAGAGAGAGGTTTGGATTAATTTCTTGTCACTTTTGAATTCTTCTGGATAAATGGGTTTTGACCATATTTCATGATGTCCTTGTAATGCTGCAGTTTATTTTTTGCATAACAAATTGTGAAAAACTCAGTGCTGGATTGATGATTAGCATTATTTGTTCTGTGATAGTTAGATTTGTTTGGTTATTGGCGATTTTTTAAATGGAACCTGATTGGTATGGAATGTTGTATTTATACCTGTTGCAAATGCCTTGTGAGTGCAGCAGCTGCAGAAAAGAGGTACATAAATAAGCTTAACTAGACATAATATGCTACATTTTAAATGGTACATGTTTTCTTTTTAATATTTAAGTGTTCAAATCTGTATGGAAATTGTACACTTGGGAACATACATCTCCTACTTAGGAAATCCTGCTAGAATCATAATGTACTTCTTGAAGCCCTTGATCTTATGTTGTCTGCCTCCCTATACCGAGGCTACGGAGAGAAAAAAAGAATTTCTTTAGATATGATCATCTCAGTTAAAGTGGCCTTTTCTCACCTTCCAAGACTTGTTGCAAGAAAAACCATATCAGTGTTGTACACCTGTGAATCTTACAAGGTACTTCAAAGGACACACATTTCCATGCTAAACTACCATTTGCCCCCCACCCCCCAAAAACCCTTAAGTGTTGCAACCCACTTGGAGGAGGGATTTAGAGAAATATAATGAAATGCAAAACAGAGAGTGGATCCTCTCCCTTTCCTCCAGGAATGGAAAGGATATTCTAATATATATTAGAAACACTAAATACTGTATTTGCACAACCAATATCATATTGGGCATCATAGTCTTGAATGCACATCTTGTGCAATGATCCATTAGCTTCACATCCTTTAATTCAAAGTAAAAGAGAGGGCTATATGTGTGTTTTCAGAAGAATTGTCTATACAAGGGATCACAATTGTGCAACACCTGAGAAAGCACAACCACTTGCACAAAGTTTATGTCAATGTAGTCTCTCAAAGTTTTTTTGGGCAGATAGCCTATCTGTATTGTAATAAACCAGTACTCAAAATACATTGACCACCTGAGTGAACTGAAACTTAATGAAAACATAGTGATGCAGTTTAGTACTGGATGGTTTTCAGAAATAATCCAGTCATTTACACAATGTTTTGCCTTCAGTCTGGAATCACCTGTGGGATATTGCAGAGGATTCTGAGAAATGTTCTAGGCTTGGAAGCACCACTTAATGTGTCATGGAGCCACCATTTACCATGGGACCATTATGACATATTGCAGGGTATCATGAGGAGTGTTTTGTCTGCAAACCCAATTCATGAAGGTACTGGCCAGGCCTGATGGATGTCACCAGAAGGCCATATGAATTGAGGTGGTGGCCTATCCAATATCTGTCAAGACAGATCACACTTCATTTTTTTTTCTCAGTACCAAGATCTCCATTTATTCCAGCACCCAGCTCATTCCAACATTCCCAAATTTTTTCCCAAGTCTTTGCATGGAATATGTACCTGTATCTGTGTGGCCAATGGTACTGCAGAGAACAATATGTTTTTGGTGTCCCCAAGGAGAGAGACCAGAAGTGGTTGTGAGTGACACTGCATGCCAAGTCACTGCACATGAGCTGGAAGTATTTAGGGCCCAGCTACCCCTTCACAACCCCCCTTTAGTCCTTTCATTTGCAGCCCACCTTCCCACCTCCAGGGCAGTTTCAGTTTAACTAGTCACTTTAGGGCAAGGGTCCCTGGCCTTTTTGATCTGGGGGCTGGTTCGTTGGCCCCCAAATCTTCCGGAGGGGGCAAAGGTGTGCATACATGCACGTGTGTATGCACACGCACACATGTATATGACTCCAGGCACCATTTTGTCTTCCAAAATGGTG
>CM034702.1:23233620-23266365 GCA_020142125.1 Phrynosoma platyrhinos
ACACACACACACATACAAAACTGTTTGGCATGTTTCACTGGACTTTTCAATTCAAAACTAACAATATAAACATACAAAGTGAAATGATCAGGTCAGTTAATTTTTGCATAAGTAATAATAATAATAATAATAATAATAATAATAATAATAATAATAATAATAATAATAAACTGAACCTTTTACAGACCATCCCAAGGCTTCTTCCAAAATCCATCCAGTGAATTTTTCACCAGTTCCCATTTTTCTTATGATTTCCATTTTGGTGTCCAAACTTATAGACCAATGTTTTTTTAACAAGTTGGGGGGAGGGGCTGGTGAAGCCAGGTTATCTATTCTCCCCTGTTTTCTCCATTTTGCTGCTTGCACATGTGGATTCTGGAAGCAGCTGCTGTTTACCTTGCTTGTTGTAAGCAGGTGAACATGGCTACTGTAGGACTGACTAGACTAAAACGCCTTGCTCTTTTCCTGTCCACTTGGTACTGCATTGTTTATTACAGATATATTGCTGCATCTTCAATGTCTGTTTTTCTCTAGCCCTCCTTCATCAGCCTCCCAATGCTTGTGCTGTTTTAAAAAAAATCTAGTGAAACAAAACACAAGGAGGAAAAGGTGAAAAGTCCTTTCAAAAGTGGTCTGTGTGGTTAGAAGCTTTGTGAACTGATATATGGTTGTGTATAGATAGATATAGATATAGATATACTTATATTTTCTTTTAGTTATAAATTGAAGACACCAGCCTGGATGGGAGGCATTAGACAGGGAGGTTTGGTCTCAGGTTTAATGCAGTTTTTGGTGGAAAGAGGAACATTTATGAGCATCTTCTGGCACCTCTATGTGATGAAAGATGCATTCTCAGACCTACTGGGGACACAAATTCACTGGTGAACCTTATGACTCATCTATTCAATTGCACAAGGCTTGGGTATGTACAAATCAGGTGAAAATTCTTCAGTATGGCAATGGACAATCTAAAAAGGCCCAGATCTAAGACAACAACTACTCTAAGACCCAAAGAGGGAGCAGGTTTAGAAAAGAGCATTTTAGACTGATTCAAGTCCTATTAGATTTAATAAGAGTGGTTGCTCATTTGGAAACCAAGAAACTTGTGCCTCGTTTCATCACTTGTAGACCCTGGGTACAAAGGGCTTAATGTGTCAAGTCTGATTTTGTTCCAAAACATTAGAACCCAAAGAGACTGTGAAAACATTGCAATACTGCATTTGTAGGATGAGGTGGGGGTAGCTGCTACTGACCCAATTTGCAGAAGGCTAAGAGTCTCTAATCTTCAGTGTCTCTCTGTGGAGTGCCTTGGGACAGAAGGAGCCTGAGACACAAACATGATGCATTGTTGTTGTTATAAAAGCGAGCTCCTTGCTTTGAGCATGTTTTCAAAGATAATCCATTCCTTTCTCTGGCTATCGAAGAAATGAGGAGCTCCTTCCTGAAAGCACTTTTTTTTCCTCCCAAGGTAGCTGTCGCTTTTGTTTACTTAAGCACTATTTATGCAAAAACCCTGAAAAGCTTCTTTACAAACACAGCTCCGAACAATATCCCTCAGAAGCTGGGAAAGTGCTGGAGCTGAAACAGACAGTGACTTTCAGTACATGGACAATGCACTCATTTTCAAACTCTTTTGGCAAACTGTCAGATTTAGATGCAGGCCCCGGGAAAAATGTCTCCTTTTTGTTTATTTCCTTGTTCACTTTTTCGGTTTTCCTTTCCTGAAAAACTGGGGCGTAGTATAACATCACAGAGTAACCATAGAGAACAAGCAATATTTTTTTTTAAAAAACAACAACAACAAACTTCAGTATAGTTCAAGTTTGAAAAAAGTCATTATGGTAGCTAAATATGTGTATAGTTTAGTTAATCTCTTGTTCTCACTAAGGCTGCATCTACACTGCAGAATTAATGCAGTTTAAGACTGCTTTAACTGTTATGGCTCAATGCTAATGAATTCTGGGATTTGTAGTTCTGCTAAAGAATTACCCTTCTCTTTCAGAGAGCCCTGGTGCCAAAACAAACTACAAATCCAAAGATTCCATAGGATGGACATTTAAAGCCATGCCAAATTGTATTAATTCTGCAATGTGGCAGCAGCCTAAGTGGCACAAGTCTTAATTGTACCTGAGGAGAGTTAAGGGCTTTTTCTGTTTCTGTTTTGTTTTGTTGGAGACAGACTGTAAATTTCTGATCTATACTTCATGACAGATGCATCATCTGAACTAGGGACAGCAACTGCAAAGGGACAAGGGTCAGTTTGCTCCTCCAGATCACCCTGCATACAACTGCCCCTTATAGAAAGACAGAAAGTGATATTGTGACACTTCCTGTCACCATTTTGAGAAGGACTACAGAGGAAAACAGAAATAGAGTAATAGAGGGTTCTGATAGGTACACAAGGGTAAGGTGGATGTGTTTGAGGGTTGGAAGACTGGTGGGCTCTTAAGGAGCTTCAGAGGCCAAAGGATTGGGATCTGAATCCTGTATGTAATGTACACTCCACACTCGTCCTGTCCCTCATCTAAACTTTCTTTAGTGCTAAATAATCCCTATCAATTTTGAATTGCTAAACAATAGTACTTGACCAATGTGACCAGCAAAATGATGCTTCCAACACTACAAGATGATTGTATTCACTCTGTTACTTTGTGTTTGTTTGTTTTTTCTGGTTCAATCTACCTTATATTCCCTCTTGAATTCCAGGAGAATTTATTTGTAAAAACCAAAACAAAACAATAATGATAGAACTGGACCATGCTCATTTGATCTACCATTCAGTCCCCCCCCCAGTTCATTTTGTGTTTTTCCTCCTCCTCCCATCTCAACTGCCATTGTGAATGTATGTACTGATGAAGGGGTTGGGGAGAGATGAAATTACACTCTTAAAAAAGAGTTTGATGTGATGTTGAGATATTTCCCCTACAACCTTCTGCTATATTTCACTAATATTTGAATGTGAACCTGAACAAACAAACACAGAGAGAATCCAAGTAATTTTGTAAGATGGCATTTTGCAGGTTAAGGTTGCCTTTTTCTTTTCTTTTCCTTGGATGTGTGCATTGGTAATTCTGCAAGTGGAAGGGAAGGGGAGAGAAGATTGATGGCTATGAGATGAATGAGCCAAGAGTCATGGCAAGCAGTATGTACAGTATTCTGTACAAGATTTGGGGAATAATGTAGATTTCCTAATGCATCATCTTCAATTTATAAAGGAAACCAAGTGATTCAGAATGCCAAAATCCAGGGAGAATTTTGGAAGCACAATTAACCACAACACAGAAGTTTGAAACTTTGTATTCTACCAAGAACTTGCTATAAGTCACCATTTTAACTTAACCTCCATATATGAGTTTCACATTTTTTGAGATCTTTCCCATAACTGATGAGTCTGTTCTGGCTCCTCCTCCAGCTTCACATTATGGCTAATAATCTGCCATATCATGAATTTAGAATGCAAAACACTAGAGGAGAGGATGCAATGTTACTTCAGAGTGTTACAATTAAAGACTAATTTATACAAAATGGTTAAACAGAATTGATTAAAGTGAATTGGCAGGATGGATAGTAATTAGTTATTTGTATGCATTAATTTAACATATGCTATGACTTTACTCTGCAGTTACTGCCATTTTATCACAACACACTGCTATCAACAACTTGTGGCTGTGCTGAAATGAGGTTTACCTGATAAAGGGTGGTCATTCACATTCACATAATTTATGGTTTTTTTTTGGGGGGGGGTAATCACAGGGACAGTTGCATCTCAGACCTACCAACACACTCATACAAACTCAAACAATGAGATGACCACATTCAAAAACAACAACAAACTCATGCCAAGTCTAGTTGAAGAAACCACTGCATACTTTAAAACATTTGTATTCTGGAAATTTTTCTATTCCAAAAAAATGTCACATCCCTCAGCATACTTTAAAAATTTTGTATTCTGGAAATTTTTCTATTCCAAAAAATGTCATATCCCTCAGCATACTTCAAAAATTTTGTATTCTGGAAATTTTTCTACTTCCAAAAAATGGCACATCCCTCAGCATGTTCACACAAAGGTATACAATGCAACAAAAGCTTTGTTATCTCTCCCTATGCAGTGCCATAGTACTCTTGTTCCTCATTCCCAGTTGCTCATACATGGACTCCTCCATTCAAACATTGGAGAAATATCTTACCTTTGCTGGAAAGATGTTTCCATGTGACTGTTGGTTCTGGTCTCCCAAATGCCAAGCACAAGAGGGTTACACTGCTGCCTTCATTAACAGTAATGTCTGATGTGATATTGATAATCTGGGGAGGAACTGCAAGAAGAAACATAGGATGCAATCAGTACATGGCCAGACCTCCTGTTGATGCTATTGATGGGTTAATCCATACCTGTCTGCTCATTTTGTGAAAGCTAGAGTATCAAAAACTTCTTAATTGAGGTCTAATCCCCAATGGATAATGGAGTGGAATGAGGATGACTAGATGTTTCTGACCTCTGACCCTCCCTCTGTGTTTAGAATTCTGCCCAACTTCTTGCTAGTGATGGAACATTATATTCTGAAAATGTGCTGCAAAGTATTAGACATAGAGATATATTACTTTCTGGAACTACCGCAATCTATAGTTGATGTATAATATACTTTCTCCTTTCTCCAGACTTAGGTCTGCTTGTTTTATTTCTGGAAATAGTTTCATATAGCAGGGTTCTTTACCACTTGACTGATTTCATATAAGAAGGGAAGGTTTTGGGAAGGAGTATACAAGGATGTCACAAATGGCTACAGACTAGGTACATATATTAGGGCTAGTTCACACCAACTTGCTAAATGCTACCAAAGAGGCAGAAGAAGAGGGAAGGATAAAAGTCTACCAAAATCTGTCCTCCCATTAGCAAAGGACGATTATTTAGGAAGCATACACTTTTTTCAGACAAACTAGATGGTGCAAATTTAAGTGTCATTTTAAATCTCATTAAAACTAAGAGGACCTACTTAAACATAAATATTTTATTTGATTGCTTGTATGCTTGCTTTCATGCTTATTTAAAAGATTTATAAGCCATCTTTTAGGGTAATTCATCTTTAGTAAGACTACAACAACATATCAAATCAGAACACATTATAAAACAGGGAACCATGATGGCAATGCTAAGGTTAAAACAATCATTTAAAACCAGATGGCACCATACACATAGTGGTCCTAACAAAGGGCAGCTGTTTATAGAAGCCACAAGAACACAATCAAGAGTATGTGAAATAGAATTCACAGAAAGAGGAAAAGGAACATTAGCACATCATAAACCAATGTATATATTGTATGAAACATATATATGAACATGAAGTGGCCAACATATGTCCATGAATTTTTAAAAAGAGAGGACAGCATGTTTTACATGACACCTATCCATTTCTTTAACTTAGGTTATCACACCCAAGTGCCAAAAGTGTTTAAGAACCAGCCCTAAGAAACAGAGAGAGCCAGTGTGGCGTAGTGCTTTGAGTGCTGACCTATAACATGGGAGATCAGGGTCTGATTCCCCACTCAGCCATGGAAACTCCTGGATGACTACCAGTAAATGAGTCAGGGATGCCATAAGTTGGAAACAACTAGAAGGCACACAACAACTACCATCTAAGAACCAGGCTTGCTGTTATCAGCATATTCCCACCTTTCCATCTGCCTAGTCCTGCCTTGGGATGCTTTTTTGTCATGCTAGAACATAGGTGGAAATTACAGCTTTCCAAATGCTATTGGCTTGCAGTTCTCAACAGCCCTACTCAGAGCAGTCAGTGATGAAGAATGCTGGGCACCCAGAAACATTTGGCAAGCTATATGATTCCCACTCCCCAAGCCTAGAGTATGACTAAATTTGGGGGTCATTTCTTTCTAGAGCCAAGAGTTATTTTTGTATATCCCCTGGACCTTTGGGGGTACCTTTAGGGGCACACAGTCCCTCAAAAAATCATGCCTTGAACAAATGGTTCCAAAATGGCAAAATGTGCTTTTTCTCTACCCCTCACCTAGATCACCCTTTGCTAATCTGGTGTCTTCCAGATGAACGACAGCCAATGTTGATCAAGGTGGCTGGGTATTATGAGATATACAGTGAAATACATATAGATAAGGATGATCTAGATTATATGGATTCTGTGATACAATTTTGGAAAATAACATGTAGTTGTCAGTGCAGCTGCCTTGTAAAACTTATGTTCCATTTCTTTTTTTCCTGTCCCTTCTCCTCCTCCTTCCTTACAACCCATGATACACCCTTTGTTTCAACAGAAAAGAGGGGGTGGCATTTTAAAATATCTGAAAAGTTTTGAGAAAAGGATAGGAAGGGGGGGAAAATACATTAATTTATAATATGTTACTCTGCTTCTGGCAATATAATGTGGAACAGATTTAAAGGACAGCTGATGCTTGTAGAAAGTTGAAAAACAACCTATGGAGAGGAATGATTCAGCCTTTTTGAATCTACATTTTCCCTATATTTCTGTTCACTGTTTCTTTATTACAAAGGACACTGGCACAAAAACATATTCTTGAAGGATTCATCTGCCTCTCCACTGTTTATTCCCCACCTGAATCATAATCTCTTGTTTGTGCCTTCGCAGTCGGTTGCTATGGAAGTTATTATGTCCTTGGTATCTCACTTTCACATCACAATGACCATAAAAGCAAAAAAAGAATCTGGTTCAAGGAGAAGGTGGGTCCCCTTCTAAGATCAGACTAAGGTCTGTTCATGGAATTGCATCAAGAATGCCACAAGAGTGAAGAGCTTTTATGGAGGAGAGGGTGTATATTCAAATGAAGGAGATTATCCAGGATTACAAGAGCAGACATGGAAGATAAAGTCTGCCATCACCACAGGCAAGGTGAACAGCTATCCAGCTCTAACAGGGAATGTAAGACAAAACAAACTAAATACCAGCCACCACCTCCTGATGAGGAGGATTAGACATGGTTCTCAGATGCAAACCTCTTTTAAAGGGACATAAGCTGAAGAGCTGCACTTTAACACAGTGGTTCATGTCTTCATAGAAAAAGTAAGGAGTGTCCTCCATAGGTTCAGAGAATAGCCCCGTCACAAAAGAGACCAGCAGCCAGCCAAGAAGAGAGACAGGAGGAGGTCAAGACCTCAGAAGCTAGAAGGTCTCTTTCACAGTCCCTGCCTCTTGGCATAGCAATTTGGAAGGATGAAGACCCAGATGTGTGATTTTTGGAGGATGAACCTCTCTCCTGCAAGATCTTGACCCACCCTGGAATTTGCCATCTCCTTTTTTGCATGTCACATGCTCTGCAGAAGGATAGCCCACAATCTGGTACCGTCCACTTGATTGTTAAGGGGAAAAAAGACAAACAGAAAAAGGTGTAGCTCTGAGCCAGTTCCAAAACATCTATGTTCCCCCCTATGAAAGAGCAATCATGTTTCAACCCTGTGCACAGCTCAACCTGGGAAAGTTACTTCATTTGGACTACAAACTGAGATTCTCTGAAACTCAACTAACACAGCCGTAGGAGTTGTAATCCAAGAAAGATGTTTTTTGTAACCTGTAACAAATGACTAGTCTACTGAGGGTGGGAATGGTAGAAAATGAGGTGTGCCCCCCCACACACGAAAACTAGGCTAAAATTTGTCAGAAATGATTTTTTTTCTGATGGCTTTATTTTTGTCTGCCCCAACTGTTGAATGATTTTTGCCTCCATAACCTGAGAATATTAAGTGAAATGCTCCCACCACCACCCCAACCCCAAGTCCAACTCCAAGTAGGGTAGAATTCAAAGATATAGCTGTAGAACAGTATGTAGAGCAATCTTGTAGCACCTTTGAGACTAACTAAAGAAAGAAGTTGCATCACGAGTGTATATACATTTAAGTCTACTTCCTCAGATGCATTCAGTCCAACTAGGGTAGTGAATCTGGGACACAATTGTGAGCCCATTCAAATATATGTGAATATTTTTTTTAAGATGGAATAGAGAATATATAGCCTTCAAGCCACATGCAAACCATGAACCCAATTGCTTCAGCCTCCAAAGCCACCTGAAAACCCCAACTCCCCCCACCATTTAGGGTGATTTGATTGCTTTCAAATGTCCCACAGTTTAAAATGCTATTAAACATGACAGTTTAACTTGACCTCTTCTCAAGAAACCCCTAATTTCCTGCCAAATCTTTGGGAGGGAAATACTATTTCTGTGCAGAAAAGGCTGCTTCCATGAGCAAATAACCACATGATTAATTTGTGCCGTCCTGAAAATCCTGAAGTGTAAATCCTGAATTGTGAAGATTATTGCCAAGATTCTTATGAGCAGAGTTTCTTGATGCTTGAAAAACATATTTTCCCAAAATATTTGAAAATTTTTACCATTATTTCCAGCTCCACTCTTAGCCTCTTACTTCCTTCATTTACCAACACAAGCTGCCAAAACAGTTCCATCCAGTATTAATTAAGCCAAAATTTCACAAAGGATAACCTTCTGCTTGTTCATTTCTACTTCCCCCCCACCCTGACTTCATGTTGGAAATCTCTTGCCCCCATGCCATCCTAAACATATATGAGCTTCTCTGAATTTGGAAGCTACATACCAGCAGGAGGAACTAATGGTTAATAGCATGGATCTCCAGGCAGGTCTGAAACTCTGGGCAGCTTCTGCCAATCAGTGTTGACAATACTTGGGTAGATAGACTAATGATCTGATTAACTATAGAATAGATTTCTATGTTTTTGTGGCCCTCACCAATGGAATATTTGACATATCCCCTTTTACCTGCAACTGTGGGGTAGCCATTTTCATTCAGGTCCCAAAATATCATTCTACACATGTCAATAAAATAAGGACTCTAAACTGATTCAGGAATTTGGTATAGCAGAACAAGAATGTGTTGTTCTTACATAGAACATGAACATGTGCATTTGGCACGATGCATCTTTTTTGGGAAGAGGTTTGTCCTATTTTCTTCCCCATTACTTTTTTTCTCACAACTTGATATGAAATTGTACAATTCATTCCACTCAACCACACACAGAAGTATGAACTTACATTTCACCCTAGGAGATGACAAGTGCAGACCATTTTGCCCTGCTGACGACTGGAACTGAATGCCAGGAAGTACTTGCAAGGCTAACCTGAAATTTTGTGTATTATTATTTTGTTCAATCAAATCAATCAAGTGAATTGTTTACCCATTGGTGATAATGACATGGAGAACATACACATAAGACATACCCTTTGTAGTATTGTTTTATTGTTATATGACAGCCTTTGTATCATCTGATATTGATCCCAAACAAACAGCATAGTTGATGGATTAGCAATGACATAGGTGTAGCTATAGCAGGGGCAAAATTCTAAATAAATATAAATAAATATTAATTGCATCCAGTAAAATTTTCCTTCATGAGGGAGATGTCCTCATTTTGCCCCACCTGTAGCTATACCCCTGAAGCATTGGTATGGAACAATTAAGCTTTCCTTTCTTTACTGTGATCTTGGCATGAGTCTATATAGGGATCTTTATAAAAAGCAAAATGAAATCTCAAAGAGTCAACATCTCTGGAAATTGAAATACTTTCAGTGCTTTTATATCCACTGTGAACCCAGCTCTACCTGCATTTTTTTTGGGCTTCGGCTCCTGAAATGCCCCCTCCTGAATGTCCTCACTTAGATAATGCATTATATCATGTCATGTCAGATTTGATCCCATTCTATTTATGATTGCTTTTCTCTCCTATGTTGTATTTTGTGAAGAGAGATGATAGGGAATGAGCACCAATTATTATGAATTGCTAGGATATAAATACACACCATGATTTTAGTGACATCACAAACCACTCAAGCTGTGCTTTGGTGGTTTATAACAATTGTTTCCAGAGCATCTCTCAGCATGTATATTTATAGCCTTATTCACTTGCTTCCCCATCCCCAGCATTCATGACGTACACACATTTTGCTTAGGGAAGCTTGTGAAATTATTTGATTTTCCCCCACTCTAGATTCTGAGGTTCTGCATCATATGAACTAATTTGTACAGGACCTCCACTGAATTACCAATCCATCATCCTCTCTTTTTCTTACAACCATCTGCATTCAGAAAGGGGGTTGATTTGGCTGGAATTGGGCATTCATCCACCACAGACTCTCCCAACACTGCTCTGACCTCCATAGGATTGCTCTGACAAAGCCCCAAGACCCAATACTCCTATAGTTCCAATTGTCCTGGTCCCATACATAGTTTAGACACAGCTATGGACACCTCAGAAGATGAAGAAGGGAAGGAATCAATGGAGAGGTGGGAAGATGTAGGGTGTTGCCTGACATCCAACTATCCATACCCTCGTTTTCCCCCTCCACACCCATTCTTTCTTAAAATAGGGCTTCCTAGGGTGATGAGGCATAGGTAGAGGGAATAAGGAGACAAGCCCTGAATGTCATCTGTAGGTGTATCAGCATTTTGAGAAGAATTTTGCTTGCTCTACTTGTTTTATGCTAGCTTTCTCTTTTCCAGCCCTTTGGGATAGATTGCTTTTTCTCTTCTTACATAATAAGCATGAAGACTGAAGACTTCTGAAAAGGCAGGAGGAAGGAAAGTAACCGTCTGAGTATTTTATTGTGTACATTTCAGAGTTTGACAGTAACTCATTATAAACAATGAATGACTGTGAGTGAAACCTATTATTTTCTCCTTCCTTTTTTTTTTTTTTTTTTTACAACAACCAAGGCACTGTTAAATGACATAATTGTAATATAATGAGTGATGATGTGATTTGATTTTTGGTCATGTGCACATAAAATCCAGTGTGGTATAGAAGTTTGAGTGTTGGACTACAACTCTGGAAGTCTAGGGTGCAAATTCATGCTCAGCCATGGAAACCCTCTGGGTGAGCTAGGTCAAATTACACTCTCTCAGCCTTATAGGGAAGCAAAGGTAAACCTCCTCTGAACAAATCTTGTCAAGAAAACTCTGTGATAGATTTGTTTTAGGGTCTCAATAAGTCAGAAAAGATTTGAATGCACACAGTGTACCTGTATCACTCTTCTGCTTAACTAATTATAGTATGTGTGCAGCCTTATTACTTTGGAGTAACACACATCACCACCTTGGAATATTCTGATTCACTTTGAAAAGTGAAAAAGTAAAAAATAATAATAATCAAAAAGTTACTTTTGAATATTGATAATCTGGTTTTATTTTTTTAAAAAAATGTAAAAAAGAAAAGAAAACTCATTGTTTTTCAGTGCCTTCCAACTTTAATTCACTACTTAAAAGTAACTCTCCAAGCCTAGGCAATTTTGAGTTGTACCAATGCATCTTTAGGTTGAACAAAATGATTGGTACTCTATCCCCATCTTCCACAACCTGTCATCTTCCATATGAGAAACAGCAACACTTATCATTCCCAGCCAGGATGGCCATTAATGATGTCAGTTATAGTCCAACATATGTAGCGGACACTAGACTGGAAAAAGCTGCTTTACATTAGGTATGTAAAGAATACTGACATTTTTTTTTCTTGATGTCTTAAAATATCAAGATATTCAAATAACCGTATTTGCACATTTCAGGACTTTTTCAAAACCTTTGTTTGCACACAGAAAAATCAACAACAACCAAAATATGCTTGGTGTATTTTGCACAAAATGCAATTTTATGTGAAAAATGTTGTTTCTTTGCAAAAATCCCCAAGTACAAAAGAAATGGGCAAAGCTTCGGCTCCTGGAGGAGAATAGGCTTTTGAAATTCTCAGTTATTTTTATACATGTGAGAACAAACTTAGCCAAGATTTACATCACATCATGCAGTTCAGATAGCCAGATGTGAAGGAGGAGCTGGCATGACCATTCCTTGGATAGAAGCAGGTGTACTGACAGATGCAACTTGCTGGTGTTCCAACTGTCTCTATTTGCCAGGTATAATCTATATCTTCTGGTCTGCCATCCACAGAAAATCCCAGCTCTGGGATTCAAGATGGTATATAAAACTTAAAACAGATAGAGATAAAACATACAAAAAAAATTAATGTAATTAAATGTTTAATGCAATCAAATGTTCAATGCAAATAAAAGCAATTTAAAAACATTTTTTTTAAAAAAAATAGAGAATACTGCACATTACTAGAAGCCTTTTCCTCATAAGCATATGATTCCCAAGGGTGGGCTGAACCAACCAACCAACTAACCAACTAACCAAGCAAACAAACAAACATTTGCTTGCCACTTAAATGGTACAATGTAGGACATCAGTTTAGCCTCTATAGAAAGGGTGTTCCAAAGGCTGAAAATAGATACCAGGAAGGCCTTCCCATCAGATGTACCTCCAAGGGAGGTGGGATGGTGGGAATAGCCTCTTCTGAAAATCTCAGAACCTGGTCAGGGAGAATACAGAAGAGAGTCGGGCCCATGCCACATAAGACTTTATAGCTCATAACCAGAACTTTGAATTATACCTGAAAACATACTGGTAGCATATAGAGCAATTGTAACAAGGTGTTATATGTTCTTTATAATTAAAATATTCTGTCTGCAGCTCTTCTCACTGGTTTAAGTTTCCAAAAAGTCTTCAAAAGTAGCCCCACATAGAATGTGTTACAGTAATCTAGCCAGGATATAACTAAGGCACATGTTAACACAGCCATTTCAGAGGTCAAAAACCTTAACTGTGCAAATGTGCATACTTTCTCTCACTGATGTAACCTATGCCTCTTTAATCTCCCTATCCTCAAATCTGCTCAGCCATCCAATGAGCAGAAAAGTCAAGTGGACAGTGCAGCTCCATCTTGTCATCCTTGTCATTGCTCATTTGGATAGACAAGACAGGTGCCAACAGCAAAGAAGAGCAAAAGCAAGGCATGAGGTATGTTCCAAGAGCCCCACTGTCTGGCTGTGGCCTTCCTTGGATGTTCAAGGATGCCAAAACTTGGCACTAGCCCCAGGAGTGCAGTTGCATCATGTTCATAATGCATATACATGCAAACCCAGGGCAGTTAACATTGGAAGACCATTTTTCCACCTATGGCCCTACCATAAGCCATAGCAGCTGCTCATATAGCAAATGTAGTTGTTTGAGTGTTGGACTATGACCTTGGAGTCCAATGTTTGATTCCTTGCTCAGCCATGGAAATCTACTGAGTAACCACATATTCTTATCTCCCCAAAATCCCATGATAGCTTTGCCTTAGGGTTGCTCCACGAGTCAGAATGACTTGAAGACACAACAACAACAACAACAACAACAACAACATAGAAAGATAACACATTTATAGTGCTGCTATTCCACCATTACTGCTCTGTCCGCCTTCCGTTGCATTCTGAGGCTTGTTGTTCAGTGAGGCCTAAGAGCGCTCTGGCTGAGAGTTCTAAATGCCCCTCTCTCAACTGCAAATCCCAGAATGTAACAGGAGGCAGCCAGAGCAGTTAAAGTGAAATAGCAGCACTATAAGAGTGTTGTGCAGAAATGTAGATTCACATTATTGTTATAGATAAAATGTAAGATGGAGGAGCTTTGGCAACAGATTATAGGGGAGATTGAAAAGCTCAGCATAACTTTAAGGATCATATCCTCACATGAGACATTTGCTAGGACCTGTGTGGATCTGATGTCTTGCCTGCCACTTCTCCAGGGACTGCAGTTTCCAGAGAAAGAACATTACTCTGCTTCCAGGTAGTGAATGGAAGCAAATGACTAGTCAATACCTGACACATCATAGTGCCAATAGTGGTTGGCTAATGGGTGAAGCAATGCTACCAGTAGGGGCCTCAAGTTATAGCTTTGCTTAGTTGGGAGGTCATGAAGCACTGAAAAGAGCCTGCTTAGCCCCCATCCCATCCCAAAATTTGTAGATATGAACTTCTTCATCTATAGTGCTACATGAACAGGGTAGACATAGGGTTGCCAGATCTCGGGGCCTGGACCTAAGTCTTCCATTTAGGAAGTCATCACTAGGCCGGAGACAAGGGCACACTTTCTTCAGCTTTGTATGGCCAAGAGGAAAGGGCAAATGTGTGCAGATCTCCAGCTCAACTAGTAGAGCAGCAGTTGGCTACAACTGCAAGGCTTCATTTCTGAAACTTGAAAAGAGTCTCTACTAGGGTGGGGTGGGGGTTGTTATGTATTTACTCAGTTAGCTGTTCTTCCCAGTCATTGTAGCACCAGGACTCACTCTACACTCTGCTCATCTTCTACTTTCTAGCTAGAAGCAATTAGGATAGATTAAATGTTCCTTATTTCATCATCCAAAATAAGTGAGGAGTAATAATCCCCTCATTTCACCTTGATCTGGATTTATGTGGTAATTTGGAAACAAGAAAATATGCATTTGTTTGGTTGTTACTAAAGACATAACACTTAATAACATCATGAAAGGTCATCACTGATTCTCAGATTCTGGCCTGGAAACCTCAGGGCCTGGGATGATCCTTAACTAGTAAAGGTTCATAGGCAGCATGTGTTAAAAATCCTGACTATTCACAGCTAGAGAAGTCATGGTCTTATTTTGCACCTGAAGTATCAATTTTGGTATGTCTGTTTGGTAGTGGTGGGGTGTGTGTGAAGGAGGTCTGTGCTTTGCGAAACACTGCCCTGATTTTCTTGCTTTGTTCAAAATATAAAATAAAATGCTCTAAAATTGCTGATAAAAACATGATAACTGAGTCTCATTACAGGCAAAGACAAGTCTCATATTTTAGCATTTTTATTAAAGCTTTTTAAATTACTGAGTGTCTGGTATATTCAATACCAGCCTAAGTGATTTATATTAGTCTATCCCCAGATCCTCCATCTAATAAATAACTTGGCAATCTCCTAACTCATAAATATCCCCGGCCCAGGCAAAAAGCAATTAAAGCATGTTAAAAAAAGGGGGGGCTGCTTCCCAACACTTCAGTCTGCAGTGTCATTGGCTGCTTTGCTTGGATTATTTTGCACTACTTATTCTGGGATGAAACCAGAGGGAGGGGGGAAGAGAAGAAGCTGGCTCCAGCCCACCCCCATATCTGGAATTTATGTTCTAGCTCCAATTTAAAAACAAGCCACATACAAAACAATTTTTAAACATTAAACATGTCACAATGATGCAGAGATGTTACCAAGGAAAACATTATTTCCAGCAACAAGTGTTCTTTGGATGCCTGAGACAGTTTAGGCTGCTAAAATATTGTTAAAAAAGACTTCAGGAAACAGTTGAGCCAAAAAAAAAAAAATGCTTAAAATGCTGCAGTGTTAAGCAAAGAGACAGCAGACTAAAATGTTATTAAAGGCTCCCAGGTTGCCATTTCAGAATATATTTTAGGTTAATAAGGTTCAATTTCAAGCCAAGGAAAGGACACTTATATTTTATTGGGTGGTGGAGTGAATAGGGAGGGAGAATGGGAGGAGAATGTGGTGACTTCCACGGTCATAATGCAGAGAGACCATAGAAAATGATTGTTCTGCTAAATAGAAACTTGACCTGTTTTATCTTCTTAATTGCCTTCCAGTTGGTCCTACTCATGGTGACACTTTGGACATCTCCAAGCCCCCATTTCTGCCACTGCTCTGCTTAGGTCTTGGAAATTCATACCCCAACATCCCTAAAAGAGTCCATCCATCTAGTGTGTAGTCTTCCTTTCTTTCTACATTCATCTAACTTTCCTAACATTATTGTATTTCTAATGAGTCATGCCTTCTCATGATATGGCCAAAGTATGACAGCCTCAACTTGAGCATCTTGGCTTCCAGGGAGATTTTGGGCTTGATCTATTCTAGGATCCATTTCTTTGTCTTTTTGATTGTCCACAGTATCCTCAGCACTTCTCTAGCACAACATCACAAATGAATTGATTTTCCTTTTATCCTCTTTCTTCATTGTCCAGCTCTCACATCATGTCATGGCGCTGAGGAATATAATGGCTTATATGATTCTAACTTTAGTGCTCAGTTGTATATCTTTACTTTTTAGAATCTTTTTTTAGTTTTTTAATAGCTGCCCTTCCCATTCCTAGTCTTCTTCTAATTTCTTGACTGCAGTTTTCTTCCTGATTGATTTTTGATCCAAGCTACACACCTTCTTAAGACTATTTTGATTTCCTTATTATCTAGGTTGAATGTATGTAGTCCATCCATGGTCATATTATTTTTGTTTTCTTTCTGTTCAGCATTAAACCTACCTTTGCACTTTCTTCTTTGACTTTCTTTAATAATTGTTTCAGATCCATGATGTTTTCTGCTAGTAGTGTGGTGTCATCCGCATATCTTTGGTTGTTGATATTTCTTCCTCCTATCTTTACTCCTCCTTTTCCCAAGTCAAAGCCTGATCTTCATATGATATTTTTTTGCATACAAGTTGATCAAATAGAGTGATAGAATGCCTTTCCCTTTAGAACTATGATAGATTCCTAACAGTGTGCATTTTAATGCAGATAATGTGATGCCATAGCACAGAACATTCCAAAGATGTTGTCTATAAACTTAGGACAAGTCTACACTTTGTAGAAAAGTCCAAATGGAGTCCCCATGTTTTCTGCCAGCAGCAGTTGTCTACACTGTGCATATTTCTGCAGTCCACCATCATCTGATGCCACTTCCACCTTTCTGAAAGCTCCAGGAAAGATCACTGCCATCCACCATTTACTTTATTTATCTTTATTTCAATATCATTCTGGGTGGCAGATGTAAACGGTAGCTCTTAGCAATCTGTCTGTGGGAAAAGCAGTGATGGCAGGAGCAGACAGAAAATGGTGGCACTTGCCAGGTGATCTGTCATGCCACCCCTCTCCTTAATCCAACACAAATCAATTGGACACACACAGGAAACACTGGAGTTTTCTGGAAACTCAACAGTAAACTGTTAGTTTAATCCAGATTAAGACATTTTTTACTCCAATTTTTTTGCTGATTAGGCCCTGCATAATCTGTCCTACTCATGACAGATTTAGGGCAGACACCATGCACAATGTGTCCTGATCAGCACAGATTCAGGTGCAATGCATTTCCCCCCACCACCATCTTGTAAGCTTGGCCTTAGAAACATTATCTGGTATAGCCCTTACTGGGACTGTATTAAGCACTGTGGAATGCCAAGGGAACTGGAACCTTGAATACTTCTTGTATTATAATAATTCTCCAGTATCCTAAACCCATGGAAAAGATTGGGAAAACCCTTTTGGCCCTACATGTTATCCATGGGCTGTTTGTAGCTCACCTCTTACTCAGAGTCTGTGAGAGTTTTGCAATCATGCAGATGTTCAAGCAAAAAGGAGACTCCCCACCCACAAAAGTGACTTATGATTTAAAATACAAGGGGGAGAAGAAAGCCATAGAATAGTACTGTTAAAATGCCAAATGAGAACTGATTTACCATTTTCAATGTTCTTTCAGACTGAAGCAGCTGTTTCACACCTCTTCAAACCAGTATATGAATTAATCCTCTCTTTCCCTCTCTCATTATTGTGACAGGTCTTTCTGATACCCTCATCCTCTGAACAAACTATATGGCAATCCATAATTCTCTTTGCCTTTTAAAAGGAAATTAAACTGTGCTGGTCCTGTTTCGAGCTGAAGGTGATCATTTTTTGCTTACTAGCAGGTTTTTCCGAAGTGTCACTTGGTTTGCAAGGCAAAATACTCAAGCATCTTGCAGATGACCAGCAACCCAAAATGACACAGCATACATCAAGTTTATTTCTGCTTAAAGGAAGACAAGACTTGCCCTTGCACTGTTATTTCTTTCAGCTCAATCCTACTCCATCCCAGGGCAGGTCTACACTGGGCAGAATACTCTGGGAGCAATATGGAATATTCTGGTCTTTAAACTGTTCTGTTCCCCCCATTACCTGGGCACTTTGGAGCAATGTTAGGTGGCTATCTTCACATGTGTCCTACTGTGCCAACCACCATCATCAGTGGCACCATGGATCACTTCCTCTGTGGTCAAAAACGAAGTGCCCAGCCTCAAATCACATGGCTGGGCACAGCATTGTGGTCTCAGAGGGGTGACTCATGTCACTACCAGTAACAACAGTAGGAGTCACAGCAGGACAGTCCTCCGCAGTCCTCCACAGCTTCAAAGTGCTGCCGCTTGCCGTGAGGGGCCAGGGAGGGTGTTGACAAGTGGCGTTTTAAAGCTGCTGGTGCTCTTCCAGCCAACCGCCGGGGCGGGGCTACTCAGGTCTTCCTGGCTGCAGGAAGAGAATTATTTTACCATGTAGACCTCCCATCCATGCAAAGTCATGGAACAGAACTGCATTTCTGAGCCCTTCCATTTTTTCCCATTTTGGCAGAGGGGAGTTTGAAGGTGATTTTCAAATTAATCCAAAGTGAGCTTCAGTGAACTCTCTCAGTTCTACAAATAACTCCAACGTATTGAATACTTCAAATTTTCCAGTTCCATATTATAGAGAGAGGGAGGGAGGGAGGGAAGTTCTTAAGCTCAATGGAGTCAGGCCATCTTAACTTGCAAATACAGGAAGAAAACAGCTAGGTTGTCCTATTGTTGCAATGATATGGCTGGCACATGGTACTCTGGTGATTCCTGGATCAAATTATATCCTATACTTTATCATTTTAGACTATATATGGCTATAACCCAGGGGTGGGTGAGAAACACGGGTGAGAAACTTGAAATTATACTTATAAACTGTCTCCATAGAAACTGTATAAAATCAACCCAACACCTCAAGGCTATTTTCACTACTTGAATATTTCATATTCAGTCATAAAATTCCTAGTTTTTTTAACAACATGTTGTGACATATGCAAATTTTTATCAAGGAACAAATGACATGTTTGAGTGTGTGTGAGTGCACAATTGTCAAGGCTGTCCCACACATTTTTACCAGTGACATGAGACAAGAAGATGACCAGTATAACAGAGAAAAAAGTCACACATCAGAGGAGAGAAGGATCTGGCCAGTTTGGCCTATACCAGGCCTGCACGACATATGGCCTGGGGGCCACATGTGGCCCACCAAAGGATTTTGGGCAGCCCACAAGGATGTTGAATGACTTCAAGGCTCCTCTACCATTCAGCCTCCTCCTGAGGACAGTGCCATACAGAGGAGAACGACAAAGGGCAAATGCTTATGCTGCAAGGTTCCTGCACCACCTGGCTTCTCCTAAGGAGAAGGATGGATGGAAAAGGAGGATGAGTGAACATTCACCCTGCAAGGCATCTCTGCTGCTTGGCTTTCTCCTAAGGAGAAGGTTGGGAGGAGGAGAAGGATGAGGCTTGCCCCTCAAGGCTGCTCCACTGCCTGACTTTCTCCTAAGCAGAAGAACAGGTAGTGGAAGAGGAGTACAGATGAACATTTGCCCTGCAAAGCCCCTCTGTTACTTGGTTTTGTCCTGAGGAGAAGGATGAGTGATGGAGGAGGAAGAGGACAGGCAAATGCTCACCCTGTCCTCCTTTTCTTGGTCCTCTCCTGAGGAGAAGTCCAGGCAGCGGAGGAGAAGAACAAGCAAGGTTCCTCTGTTGCTTGCCTTTCTCCTGAGGAGAAGGCTAGGCAGATGAGGAAGAGGAGGAGGTGGAGGATGAAATTTATTAATTAATTAATTAAAACCTATGTGCAGCCTGAAGAAGTTTAGCCTATTTTAATTTTGGCCCCTACCTACTGCTAAGTTGTGCAGGTCTGGCCTGGACAAATTAAGATTAAGGGGAAAGGAAGTACTGACATTCGGATGCTTAAGGAAATGTTATGTGGAAGACTGGGAAGAATTGTTCTCCAATGTGCCTCAAGGGACTTTTATAGCTATGAAAAGAGAGTTGCAGGAAATGCAGCCTAATTGGGCAAAAGGAGAAAGTTACTCTGGGAAGTTATGAGGGAGAAGATCTCATCACTATAAGTTGATAATAAAGTGGATAAATCACATGGTGTAGGGTTTGACCAACACTTAGAAAAGCAATATGTGCCCATTATGTCTTGTAGTGTATTTTATTATTATTATTATTATTATTATTATTATTATTATTATTATTATTATTATTACAAAACACCATATTCTCTTGCTCATCACATTGTTTAAGAAAAGTGACTTGCTGAATTGCCTTTTGCATTTCATTACTATTTTATCAATTTCAGGGTGGAAATGGTGGTGAGCGTTGATAAGAAGATGGCATATAACTTGCCATTCCTATTCAAATGCCAGTAAAATACTCTTTTGAAAGTAATGTAAAAACAACTGGAAACTGTCATGTGGTACACTGATATGGTGGCTTCCTTTGTGCTTGGTGACTTTTGAAATATACATTCTTTATGTTCTCATTATGCTCCCCCAGTATGGGTGCCTTTCGGATAACAGTAATACAAGAGTGTTTGGGGAGGGATTTGCCAAACCTGCAGCTTAGGTGCTGCTGCCTCCATTGTTCTCATTGAACAATCAGCCTGTCTAGATGTGCCAGGCAGCAAACACTGCTGGAAGCAATGCCAGTCACCCACTGTATGGGGAAAAAACAAAACACCCAAGCCATCTTAGAGATCCCTGCTTTCTGGATTCTGGTAACTAGAACTTGGCTACTATTTTGTGCATCCCTCAGCAGTCAAGAAATCAGAATCCTCATTTTGTTTTTAACACATTAGTATATTATTTTAATTATGTAGTACTTTGTAGTGTGGTGTTTTATTGTTCACTTTTTATTGTATATATTCTGATGTACCTCCCTTTGGAAGAAAGGACATTATAAATACACATTATTGTTATTATTACTGCTAGCAATGGGAATTGAAGCTGTGAAAGAACTAGATAAGATCTTAAAATGCAAAGATATAAAGCTGAACACTAAAATAAGGATAGTCCAAGCCATTGTATTCCCCCCCCCCACCCCCATGTATGAATGTGGGAGCTGGAGAATGAAGAAAATAAATAGAAAGAAAGAAGATCAACTCATTTGAGATGTGATGCTGGCGAAGAGTGCTGAGGATACCATGGATAGCCAAAAAGTCAAACGAACGGGTCCTTGAACAGATCAAGCCTGAATTCCCACTGGACGCCAAGATGATTAAATTGAGGCTGTCATACTATGGTCCCATAATGAGAAGACATGACTTACTAGAAAAGATAATAACACCAGAAAAGGTGGAGGATAGCAGAAGAGAAGAAGGCTGCATATTAAATGCATACACACAACCAGAGGCCATGGAGGAGGCATGCAGGAATGGAGCAGAGTGACTGGAGACAGCAGGCCTTGGATATGTCTCACTCACGAGGTTGTCATAAGTCTAAGTTGACTCAAGGGCAGTTAATAACAAGCACCTACTTTAGTTTTCCTGGCTATTAATTGAACTCTTGGATCTTGATCTCTTGACTGAGAATTATTCACACATCTTCTCTCCTCTGAATTACAAGACCCAGTAACTTGTTGCAGGTGACTATTTTTCTAACATGTTTCTTCTAAACTTTTATTTCCAAAGCCTGTTTCAGCTGCCAGATTATGTCCTTGAATATTTAAAGTAATAGTAAAGCAGAATTTGCTTCTGGGGGTTCTGAAAAATAAATAGCTGCTATTGAGTAGCTCTAGCTGAGTCTTCTGGGATTAAAAAGAAGACCTTTTAGGTAGAAGGCGTGATCTATACAGCCTGCCTGAAGCTCTGGCAATGCTTGTGTAACAAATTAAATACTACCGGATCAGACAAATCCCACTTAAATAACTGGATTTATATCTATGTCAAAGGGATTTGGTAGTCCTATAAGGCTAGCCAAGGGCAAGATTTCACAGCCAACATGCATGGTTATCTTATGGTAGGTTAGATCAGTTTGCTAGCTGAATGCTGTAGTGTCTGTTTTTAATTACTGACTCTCTGAATGTGAATACTATATTGTACTTGTTATTCAGACACACAGCATAGTTCAGTACTACATTACCCTTATGGGCAAAAGATTTAATGATAGCAAAACATAGTACTAGCCCTCTTAAGAGAATCAGGTGATCTTTCAATATTATCTGTAACAAGGTAAGACCATTGTGGATGAGAGGAGAACAAAAGGCAGAAACCAATAGTTGGAACTTAACAGTTGTCCATGTAGTTGAAAGAACATGATGGGGTATAGTTTCAAGACCTTCTATGAATACCTGAATCCATGGATGTTCAAGTCCTTTATGATGTAGTAAAAAGATATCCTTTATATAAAATGGAAAAATCAAGAATTGGTTTTTGAATTAATATATATATATATATATTATATTAAAGCCATGGATAGTTAAACGATTGGATGTAGTAGAATCTCTGCATAAGGAGGGCCAACTGGACACATTAACCAAGTCTTTCAAACAAACACACACACACACAAAACCAAAACAAATGTAATTTGTGTTTTGCAAAACAATTAATGTTTGTATATGCTTCACTGTGATCTGTCTGATTTGGTTAGCCTAGGGGGGTTTCAGACTGACAGAAATAGTGCAAATTGAGTCCACTTTAAGGGTTAGGGTTAGGGAAACATTGGAAATGTATTTTATTGTGGCACCAGAGCTCTCAGATAGAGAAGGCTCAATGTCTCAGGGGGGAAAAAAAGAACCAATTACCATGATTCCCTAGCACTAACTCTAACTCTAAAAAATGGACTTAATTTGCACTATTTCTGGCAGTCTGCAACTTCCCTTACGGGGTAAATCAGATGTGTGTTCCCCAACTGAGCAGCCTAACCCTTCAATGATTGTATTATCTTTCCCCAAATATGGAAAGCAAGCTGATTTTTAAATTGTATCAACCCTTTAAGGGCCATGCTGTTCCCCATCTCTTTGGAGAAGAATTTGGAATCTTCCTGCTCTCACCCATTAGTGGTATTTTCCATATCCATTCTGATTCTTTTGACAGTTTTCCAAAGGTGAGAACAGCTCTTCTCTAGATAATATTATTTTCTATAATTCCAAGCATCTTTCTGTCATTTCAAGCATCAAAGACCCTAGGGGCCCATTTTCACTATGGAACAGTGCTATGATTCCATTTTAAACTGCCACAATTCCATCCTATGTGATCTTTGAATTGACAGTATAGGTGCACTTAGGATTGTCAGCCAGAATGTTCTGGGGCCTCACCAAACTACAATCTTCAGGATTCCACAGGACTGAACCATAACAGTTAAAGTGGAATAATAATACTATAGAATGCTGTAGAATGAAGGTACTCTGGGATTTCATCTTAGATTTCAGAATGGTTGGCCTTTTTGGTAAAGTGTGTGTGTGTGTGTGAATCCAAAGAGGTGTTATGCTTTCTCCTTGGTCCTCAACCATCACTCTTATTGTGCAGGAACAAAGTTGTACAAGTTCATTACAGACAGGATATGATAGCTCCTTCCTTCACATGCACAGACACAGTCTCACCCATGTATCAAATTATTGCATATGACATTTCCATCCAAATGAGTAAAGATGTAAGTTGAATGTAGTGGGCATGCAAACATAATTATGTTTTGCTTTTGCTATGTAACCCAATGTAGTGTTGGTAAATTGTGCAGATAAATGTCCAGATTTTTTTTTAGGATGGACTTTTTTTGGTGAATGTCAAATCTCAAATAACATACAAAGTCTGGGAAACTGATCTAAAACAAAGGCAAGAAGAAATTAAATGTTCAATGTAACCAAGATTAAGGGGGGATTCAGACAGCAAAAAACACTGTTTTTAATCCCAGGAAGGGGAGGGGAAACTGGATGCCGGGCACACCAACCTCTTCCTGAGGAGGTCATTGGAGTGCCCGCCATTGCACACAGCAGTGCTCTGATGATGTCCCTCCTGCTCAGCAGCTGGACACAGTGAGCCAGAAGGAACACTCCTTTTCAGAGGTGCCATAAGGTTGAATTGGGGCTGAGGCGTGGGGCAGCTTCAGTCCCAATTCATGGCTTCTCGGGGCGGCCCACTGCCACCCATCTGTAGAGGCCCTCAGTTATTTTCACATTCCTAACTTCACCATTTGAACTATGGTTCCTCCTTTATAACCACAGCAAAGAGAGTAGAAAGAGATAGAAGTAAATATAAACAGTGGCAGAAAATGTATACATTTCAATGACACATGCTTGGATTTTCTCTTCCTCCTGGGTCCAGGATAACAACTAACAGATCATGCAAAATATTGCACATAAAAGGTAGATTTCAAGGGAGGATTTGAAGGAGTAGATTGAGAAAGAGAAAAAGGGAGTCAGGTATTCTAGAAAATGAGTATTTGGCTTACATCAGTAAGAATACCTGGGTTTGCTAGCAAGATTGGTTGCCCAGAGAAACATAATTCATCAACAACCTAGCCATTCTTGGTGATTAAGAAAGGAGAATGTCAACAGACATCATTCCTGATCTGTTACAAGCTTCTTCTTTCCCTCTGAGTGTGCCTCTTCAGTATTTGGAGAATGCAGACCATGGCAAATAAGTTGTGCTTGAAAAACAAAACGAAAATAGTCAGGAGGGAGAGATGGGGAAAAAGTTTTCAGGGTCAGAAGACACATTTGTGGGAAGCTTTTATAGTAGCATTTAAGAGCAAGAGAGCAGTTTCCATGGCAATAGGTAAAAAGCTAATCCATTATTTGTAACCTTTAGATTTCCCAAAAGCACCCAGCTGGGTGGGCAATTGAAATTCTTCTTTGTCTTCCCAAGCTCACCTGAGAAATTACAACAACAAATTAATAAAAGGGGGGAAATGGAAAATTGCACCTGTTCACTTATTTGTAAAGGTGCTTTATGCAGCAACTTAAGTGAGGACAAAGAGAAAGGGTTTAGACAGATTTCATTTTTGTTTAAGAAACCAAACAAACTCAATGCCAGGATGCTCAAAACAGCTGAATAGAAATGGCCAGGTGTATTGATAATATGACCTTTCTTATCATGGTGCAACATCCAAATACATGGAGAAGCTATTTGTTAAAAACAAAGAAAGGCAAAATCATCTGCCTAGCAGAGCTTCCTGCAACATGGAAAGCTTGTGCATCAAGAAATACCATCTTAAGATATGCTTTTGCACAAGTCAGATTTAGACACAGGTGTTACTCCAAACATGGACTTAAATCTACTGAATTTGCAAAAGACCTGCTCCTAAGGGAGAAGAAAACTTCTAAAACTGGTTTGTTGATAATAGTTTAATGGAACTGCCTGGATTTGTATGGGAGGAGGTGCACCTGCACTGCAATACATACACCGTTGCTGTTGGGAAAAAAAATTGTCAAGTGAAATCTGGTCAAATCCTAACAGTGGAGTACTATTTCCTATATAATCAACAACAGAGAAAGGCTCATTCATGCTGTGAATCAAAATGAGGGTATCATCCTCCAAATAAGAATTACACTTACTATGCTGTACAGAAAACAAATGGACCAAAAGATAAATGATCAAAGATGAAGTGAGACACAGAGAGTAAAGTATGCAGCCTCTAAAATCATAACCAGAAGCTTTCTGAAAATCCTTGGCACATTTTGCCTTTTCTAGTAGCAAACTGTATATTTGTGTACACTGGGCTTTATTAATGTTCTGGGCCAAAAGCACAACATGCAACTTCTTACTTACTACAGGAATGCATCTGACATTTTGATGTTAATTTTGAAGAACATTTGAGGCTTCTCTTCCAGTGGGGCATCTGGGAAATATCAGAACTTGCACAAGTCTTCAGAGTGTGTGCTTCCATCCCTAAAAAGCTGTCAGATTGATGTTGGGGCAACCTTAAATAGAAGAGATCCTTTTTGCTTAGTGTCCATACCCCTCTATTCTTTCTCTTTGATGTTTGATTTTAATTTCAAGGCAGAAACAACTGTGAGGTTACATAAAATTTAAAATCCCTTATTTTGGAGTTTCCAGAACAGCAGCTGTGAAGTCTGCTGATAAATATTTGGAAGGTGCATGGGTTTGTGGGGGACTTACCCTTGAACCATTCCATTCCACCTCACCTTCAACTTGCTGTTTTTCACTTTTAGAAATGTGTTTCTTTCAAAACTGAGGCAAATTGATTGTTTGCAGGGAGCATCTAGCAAGAAGATGGTAAAACTGCCCTGAAGTACCAAATCCAAGTAATAACCCTGTCCCACAATTGCTTTCTGAAATGAAAAAGGACTAAACAGAGGGAAGTAACAACATATATAAAACAGACTCTACTTTGACCCTTCTCATGCCTTGTGTATATATATATATATATACTCCTGATCAATTCAAACATCATAACACTTCTGGCAACCACCTCTGTGTCTTAAAACTGTGTAAACATAGTTGTTGGGAATTGACTACCAATGTTGTTCATCATCAGCCTCAGATTTTCTCTAATGTGACAGGCTTTTACACAGCTGATTTCCCTAAGTAAGCTATGGCAGAGACATCAGTTGGTCTCCTGCCTTATTAGAGGAGCTTTTTCATACATTGCTGGATGATGGTTACCCAAGAGCATCACTCACTTCTGCATCTTCTAGCAGAATTTACTATTGTGTTGTGCTCTGCTGTCTTGACATTTTTATTTTTTATTTTTTGCTTCTACATGATGCCTTAGATCTTAGGAACTTATAGGCTTTGCCAATATGCATTATTTGTATTCCTAGTTGAGAAAGCTAAGGATTCACTAGTACTATGGGTTGTTGCTGTTGGTCAAGGGTGGCCTTATTTGGATCTGATGCTGATGGACTATCAAGGAACAGCTATTATAATAAATGCAACTATCCACATGAACAGGTAAGCTATCATGTGCCCTATAAAGAAGGCACATATATGGTAACTTCAGATTGGTGGAATTTGTTACCATAACACAAGAAATTATTCATTAGCTGAGGTGTGTGTGTTTAAGAAAAACAAAGGCCTGTTACCTTACTGGGGACAAATGGATGACAAACTTTTGAGTCAGAATCTCAAGCTGGTCAAAAATGGAAAAAACAAAAACAAAACAGTGACCTTCCAGATGTTATTGGTCCTCCATCTCCATTCAACCCAGGCCAGCATGGTGATGGCATAATGGAAGTTGCATGAAGGGAGTCTGATGAAATGTAGAGGCTTTCCCATATATGATCTAGATGTAAGGTCTAGATGAACCAGCCAGCTTAACATAAGCAATTTAATGTGCTCCCCTTCTCCCATTAATGAACCGCTTGTGGAGGAAGTTGTGATCTCCAAGCACAGGCAAAATTCTTTATGGGGCTGTGAGATCTAAGAGGAATCAATATTTAATTTCACCCAGGCCCATATAATGGAAATCACACATTCCTACCATGCTTCAAATACAAGCCTGCTTGTGCTTTGAGATTTGCAGGAGACTCCTTCTTCCAATCACAACACCCAAAGAGAGAAGTGCATCTGAGGATCAGATAAGAGAAGGCCTCCTTGGTAGCTGGTGACAAAACTTCCTTTAAAGGGAAGCTATACAGCAGGACTTTGGCCAGTGATTGACTAATATGAACAAGGTTATAAATGGACATGCTGGATTTCTTAACATTTTAATTTTAGTAATTGTTATTAGAGAACTTTTAAACTATTGTAGCTTCATTTGTGTTTTAATTCTATCACTAGTTTGAATATATTTCAATGTATATATTTGTTGTACTTTTGTTGTTGTTTATGAATATGTTGGGAATAGTCTTAATTCTCAACTCTGGGAAAAAGACAGGGTACAAAATCTAAAGAAAGAGGGGGGGATGAAAGACTGTATTTCACTCTATATTGAAAAAAAAGAAGGCAGAATAATGGAAAAATTGGGGATGACATGTTGCATGATCAGCCACTGCTGCACATGTTAAGATGTGTCCTTTTATTTTGAAGCAAAACTTAGCAATTTTGCATTTCAGCTCCATTAGTTTTCACCAGTGGACAGCTACAGTATGGATAAAATGAGGGTATCATCCTCCAAGTAAGAATTATGACCCCCAAAAGAATTGTTCCTACATTCCCCAAATTTCTAGCATTGCAGAGAACAAGGAACTGAAAATTGTTCATGCCTAGAATTATAAATTCTTGTAACTGCTGTGTTTGCTTTTATTGAGTAACTTTGTTTTCCTCTTTCCTTTGAATGCCTAAACAGTATTTCTTTGGATGCAAAGCTGAAGGTTTAAGTTTCTGCAACGTTAAAAATTGGGGACTGAAGGAAATTTTTGATGGAGCCAGAAATCTTATTTAGGGCCCCACTCTGTGGACATACTCCTGGTCCTCACCAGTGGAGGCTGCATCCCCTGAAGTCAGTGGGATGATAGGTTCAACATGGGTTTGAATCTGAACTTTAAAGAAGGTATCCAAGGTGTTGAACCTTAACCTCAGAACAAATTCAGTGCCTTGAATAGTTCCTTTAAAATTAAGAGCAACACTTGGAGTAGATTCACCATCCCACTGTGACTACCAGGCTCCACTGAAAATGCACACTTGTGTATTATAGATGCTTTCTCCAAACTTCCTCCTCAAGATGTTACAGAGTAGATATGAACTATAATTCACAATCACTGTGATAACTGATTTTGAAACCAGCTCTGTAATTTCAAACTCCTCCTTCCTTGTCCCTGTAGGATGAAGAAGCTCTTCTCACGTTCTACCTAAAGGAATGAGGAGGCTGAAGAGGAAAGCAAAGTCAGCATCACCAGCAATCTTCCAGTCATCCCTAGATCATAATGGTGACTGGTTTCACATTTATGGAACATTAGAACAAAAAGGCCCTTTTTTCTCCTCCTGTTCATAACTTGTATTCATTTTAAGGAATGACGGCTTCAAAGCCTCAGTGTTGAATAAGCCAGGCTTGTTGAGCGTAATGTATTAAACAGTTCACTAGGTTTACAACAGTCCAAGAATTTTAAAAATAAAATTGCACCAGCTGCAGCTGCAGACAAGCTTGGCTCACGAATGGGGAGATTGCCCCATTGATTGCCTCCACTGGAGATTGTAATACCACACCAAATATTATAGACTGCACCCTAATAGCCCAGCGGCCTCCAGGAGTTCCCATTAGGCTGCATTATTACCATTGCACTGCTCTTACCATGCACCAGACCAGGCACTGAACATATGTCAGAGGTCTTTACACAGCTGAATGACCCAAGTCAACCTTCAATGTAATCTGCCGAGTTGAATGCAATTGCCCACATGAACTGCTCTTGAAAGCTGCAGCCAATAAGAAGGAGTGGAACAATCCTTGGTCAGAAGACAGAAACTTTTGTCTCTGCCATGGAAATATGCATTTCCAAGAATAACAAATAGAGATAATATACACCCTCATCCAGACATCAGCAGCACCATCTAGAAACCTTAAATTGAATTATTACATTTAAAACACAATCATTGTTCTTGAGAGGGGGAGAGTTTTTCTTAATACAAGGAATGTGTTAGCTTACAAGAACAGAAATGCAAACATGCAAATTATTTTCCCTTTACAGTAGACCAGAAGTAGAAAATTAGTTTGAGTATTTTAAATCAATACACCAGGGGTAAGCAGAGTAAGTCCTGAGGATGCATATTGCTTCCAACTTGAGACAGAGAGTATATTCAAAAACATTCTAAACATGGTAAAATAAAAACAAACAAACAAACCAAAAACATTTTTAATGTGTCAAGAAATCCTTATAAAAAGATTCCTGGATTGACTGTTTTTTGCAGTTTGCAACTTATTCTGTGCAAAATTCGCATGAGGTTATTTTACACACATGACAGCATTTCTTGTGCAGAGAAAAAGCTACTCCATATGCAGAAAATACTGGAATTAACCATGTTATCTAGCACAACATTCTCATGTGGTTGATTTGCATGGATGACAGTCTTTTCCACATGGGAAAGTGGTTTGTGAAACAGCAGCAAATGGACAACCCCCTCACCCCATGATTACAATTTAAAGTGGAACAAGAGAGGGGACCTCCCAAAGAAGAAAAAGAAGAAGAAGAAATAATCACAAAGGTGGGTAGCATAAGACATAACTGACAGTATGTGAGTAAGATGACTGAGGAATATTCTTAAATATTCATCCATGTATGGAAGGATGAATAATCGTGGTACTTTTCTCCTTACAGTGGGAGAAGACAAATATTTTTCTACTATATCTTCCCCATATTTGCGTGTCCCATAATCTTGAGCAGAAAACTGTTTTCTGAAGGGAAACCTATTTCTATTGAAGAAAATGAGTTCTGGAAGGACAAAACTACACACCTTTTCTCTGCAGAATAACTGAGCTTACATACCAGGAGAAAACTGCATAAAATTTTCACTGTTTTGTTATTCTTCCCAATAGAGTTTTCCAACTATCCCATTTTTCCCCAGTCTGGGAATGAATGAATGAATGAATGAAAATATTGTTTTCATCCTTGCTAAGGAAACAAAGTACAAATATCCTCTGTGCCAATGAAGTAGCTTAAATTGGCAACAGGGCTGATGATATTAGTACTGGATTGATGAGAGCAAAGTGGTAAGTAGATGTGCAAAATGATGTACAATTAAGCCAACTTTGCATGCAGTGCACAGTGATTCAGACCTGCATTATAACACTTTGAAAGATGTCTGTGCTTCTGAATGAAGAGCATGATATGCAATTAAGCCATTGTGGAAAATAATATACATGGGACACACAACAAGGACTCAGCTCCTCATTGTAAAAGCCACAGGCCTGCTTTAATGGATTAGCATTCCTCAATGTGTAACACCAGCATGCAGGAAGACTGAAAGAACAATGGATATATAAAGGTCATATGCATCCCTAATTACTGCTTTTGAACTAGCAACCAGTCTTTACTGGAGCCAGGTGCCTCTGAGAGATGGCAGAATTCAGTACTGTAACAAATCAGACTGCACATTATGCAGATATTCTGATTGCTCCTGTGTACTTAACAACAACAACAACAACTTCATTTAGCCAATTAACAGTTCAGAATATGCTGCTTAAGACTTCATTGCTGATCTATGCTCTTACTTCATGGAAGCCTTCATCACTTGCAATTGTAAGTGGGACAGTCCTAATATTTCATCCTATGCAATATGTAATTTGGCTATAAAGCAGTGGTCTCCAAATCTTGGTCCTCCAGATGTTTTGGAATTCAGGTCCCAGAACTCCTGGCTATTCTGCGAGCTGGCTAGTTTTTCTGGGAGCTGAAGTACAAAACATCTGGAGGACCAAAGTTTGGGAACCACTGCTATAAAGGATGTATTGCATTAAGGATGGACAAATTCAACCTATCCCAGTCTATTCAAATGTCTTTGCTTATTCTTCTGGACATTTAATTAAACCTCCATAAAAACTGACATATGAATACATTGATGAAAACATATTTTCTCCACTCAAGAGCATGTTTGTTTTAATGCAGCTGGTTTTTTTAAAAAAAAAAAAGAAAAAAAGGACTGCCCCAGAACCTTCCAGTAGTATTAAAGCCACAGTTCCACTTTGCGTATTACATTTTGGTGAACCAAATTAACTCCTATTAAAATTCACAAAAACCAAAATCCTCAACCAAGCCTACTTAACATACATTACAAAAATCTTGCATGGAAAAATCTTGCAGGAATTAAGTAAAACTAGTCTATGGATATATATATATATATATATATATATATATATATATATATATATATTATCATTATGAAGAAAAAAAATGAAAGAAAGAAAGAATCAGTTCTTGCAAGATGTCCTTGTTTGTGTTCTTGTGAGAAAGTACCTGTCAATCAGAAATATGTTTTTAGGAACACTTCACAGGCCTTCTGTCAAATTTCTGACTTTGGTACACTAGCATATATGGTTACAGCCTGCTGTAGGATTGATGATGGAGTTCTGATAGGCTGAGATGAACTGGAACTGAGCTGAATCTCAACAGTCTAATGGGCCCAGCGAGGCAGTAAATTTCACAGCAACTCGACACATTAATATAGAAGTAGAGTCTGTAATATCAAAGGGAGATTGTTGTGGTCCATGAAGGGGAAGGAGATCCAAAAATGGTAACTACTGAAAAAATATAGTTAATGGAACATCATGGGAGAACCACATTTCACTGCCTTCTCTTTACCAAGCTCACTCACCCTATTGTGAACATTTCCCAATCTTTTCACTGACTTTCTCCAATTGCACATTGTTCCCACCCTTCTTCATACACTGAAATGTACACTTCCCCCTGTTTGCCTCATTTGTGCATGAATTTGCTCAGTTTATCTAACATGCACAACTTTCCCCCTCTGACTAAAGTATGTTTCTGAGTATTTTTTTTTTTAAAAAAAACAATGCCCATATTTCAGCAATTTGCATTCTAAGACATAAATTCATTTTTCTGTATATATTTTGAAAACACCCTATCATCCTCACAAATATGCAGAAGCTCGATTTAATGTTAATGCTTTCCTACAAGAAGTCTCAAGAGGTGTGGAAATGCTACTTTCCACAAGCAGGAGACTGAAGATGTCTCATTGTTAAGTCCAATGACATCTTCATGAAAGACTTTGCCAAGTCTTGTGTATGGTATTATAGTGTATAAATACTGCAGGGGAGATAGTTCTCTTTTTTGCTTTCTTGCCTTTCTGGTTGCTTTGCCCTGAATGCCAGTTATCAAATGTGTACAATCTAGAAACATATCTACAATTAATTTTCCAGCTGAGTTATCTGAACTTTTCATTTCCTCTGACTCATCTTCATTCTGTACCCTTCAGTGTTAAACCAAGCAGGTCCAATCTGGCAGGGGATATGCACATCTCTCTGCTTGGACCACAAACCACCAGTATGGTCCTCAAGTTTTAGGGCCTGGACCCTTTTTCAGTTTCAAGGGTAAAGGGGAGGAATCTCAGGGCAAGAGTGATGGCTTGAAAAAAGTGTGTGTGTATGTGTGTGTGTGCAAATCTATGGGCCTTTGCAGACTGCCAGAAATAGTGCAAATTGAGTCC
>CM034702.1:23271950-23286162 GCA_020142125.1 Phrynosoma platyrhinos
GGGGGGGAATGATACCCAGCCATTTGTACTTGCCAAGCAGCCCAAACTGAACAGATAGAGCTATTCCCAACATGAAGATAACTGTGTTGAATCTGTTGTTGTTAACTACCCTGAAGTCAACTTTGACTTCTGGCAACCCTGTGAATCAGGGGTAGGCAACCTTTCCCCTTTAAGGGCCGAGGGACTTCAGCTCCCAGAAGCCTCAGTCATATTGGCTAATAGTCCCATGGTGGCCAATAGCTCCTGGGATTCTGGGAGCTGAAGTCCCTCGGCCCTTAAAGGGGAAAGGTTGCCTACCCCTGCTGTGAATGAAGCATCTCCAAGATATCCTATCATCAATAGTACACCTCAAGTTCCTGCAGAGTTAGGATCATGTCCCTTTTAATGGAGTGTATCCATCTGATGTCTTGTCTTCCCCTCTTCTTACTACCTTCAATATTTCTGAGCATTGTCATCTTTTCTAATGAGTCATTCCTTTCCATGATGCAGCCAAAATATGATAGCATCTGTTTAGTCATTCTGAATCCTAGGGAGAGTTCAGGCTTGATATGTTAAAGAACCCATTTGTTTATCTTTTTGGCCTGCTATGTAATCTATAAAACACAAGAATCATATTAAGATTTAAGAGGAGTAATCCTAATTAAGCATACAAATATGCCTCAGTCTGTAAGGATTCAAAGCCAGAAGAAATATGCCATTTTTTCTCTCTTTCATCTTCACATCCTTTTAATGCTAAGGGGTCTTTCAAAATGATCTAAAGAATCACAAGTCCGACCATATTGGGTGAAACACATATCCCAGAAGGAATGGCTTGCCCCCCTTTTAATCACTGGGTTTGGACTGCAGCAACTGCATGCCATACCATGCCCCCAACCCAGCATTTCCTGGTATAAAAAGAAGCTGGCCCTTTTTGCACTGGGAAAAAGGTGCCATTGCTGTGGTGGTGGTGGTTTTTCAGTGTTTCTGTACCATGTTGCAGAAACACCATGAAGATGCTGCACATGTGGTCAGCCATGAGGCTTTCCGGTGGCCGGGGGGGAGGTGCTAGCTGAACACCATGCCCCCAGGCTGCCAGGAAGCCAGCTCTTACTGCCGGTCTGTTTTGTCCCATAATTCCTTAGGTTTTGCCAGTTGTGTCACCTCTGCATTCTATACCATTGGGAAAGTGAAAAATTAATTGAATCAGCACTAGGGCTTATCCAAAGGTGTCAACAAATATAACCAAACCTTGAGATGGTCCAATGATCTGAAAGAAAAATGTTGTCCTCTCTGATTTTTTTTCTTTAATTCTTAAAGATATATTCTTATAGTGCAAAAGTAACATTGTACCATTTATTCTTTGACTGGGCAGTGGCAGTGACAAAAACTCTCCATATTATTACAGTCTTATGTAGTGTCTGCTTTCCTCTTGATCACTTCAAGTGGCTGGGACTGATCTGGGACTTTTTGCAAGCAAAGCATGCCCTCTACCACTAGTTCCTCCCATAACAGGTTCCCAAATCATCTACAGAGGCCACTGTCCAGTAGTAGAAGATATGAGAGCAGTGGTGTGGCAACCAAAGGACATCAGCAACTTCTCCTTTCAGACAGCAACAGTGCCATGAACTAGACCAACATCAGAAGCATCTTTGACCTGGCCAAGCAAAAGAAAAAAAGAAAAGGAAAAGTAGCTAAGTAGCAACAACATGAGGCAGAATTTGGTGGAAGATGGTCTGAGGGTACTTAAAGTCTCTAAGAATCACTTGGAACCCATGGTACTCTACAAAATGGTATTTGATAGACCAGTGCCAGTCCATAACCTCATCATTTAGAAGTCCCTGGAGAGTTTATATGAAATAAAGACACAATTATAGCCAATGAACATGACTATGCTACCAGTCTCTGACACATCCAGCAACAAAAGATCATAGTCTCCCATAGCAGTTTAAGCAGCACTAGTCCAATTGACAGCTTAAAATGATGTGGTTGCATGCACTTTTCAGATGTCTTTTCTTTGTTCAACTAGCTTATATGCAATGATTGGGTTGAGAATCTGATAGGAGAAAATGAGAAGCAGGAGGGAAGAATGGTTGAAAGAATTGCAACCCATTGATGGAAAAATCTATCCAAGTCTGACAGGAGCCTCAAAACTGTGTTCACTTTGCCTCCTGAATGATAGCCCTCTCTAGCCCACTTCCACCCTTTTTCTAAAGAGGTAGTAAGCAGTGGGTGGATGTCCGACAAAGACAAAAACATGACTGGCAGCATTTCATTGAACTGAAGATGCTGAATATATTCAGAAACATCAGAAGTAACTAGGATCAAGGGTTTTGTAGGCTTCGATGTGGGTGTGTGGATGTGTTTTGTACAGATGCAAGTGGGACTCCCACCAGTGATTAACTTGAGTAAAAGATAGTATTCTTTGCTAAGTTTCTTCATGAAGGAAGCAATGACAATATAAACCAATTTCTCATTCTGAACATTGTATAGTTTACAAAAACTATTCACAGTTCAAGATTTATTGTTCATGGAATTCACATGTGGCATTTCTGGACAGAAAACAACAGTTTATGGAGATAAAACAATGTTTCTATACATAAATAGTATGGTCTATAGAGAAAATGTTGTTTCTTGTACTGTTTATCATGCAAAACAATCCTGTTCAGTGTTGCACAGAATAAGTCCTGAACTCCAAAGATTCTCCTCAGTCATTTTCATCAGGGTATCTCAACAATCAAAAAACACTTTTTCCCACATAATTTAAAATATTCCTTCTATCTCTAGTTAACATCCAAAGAGAAGATTGGGGTGGGACAACTGTATAGGTTTCAAGGTCCAAGTTTCTGTCCTTGGAAGCCTCTGAGAGCTTGTCTGGATTGTCAAAACTATCAGAAAACAAAACAGTAAGTGACAGAAGTTTAGTTCTGGTTCTGAAAAATAGTGTATATGTCTTGGGAATGGGAAAAACAATTCACCTTTCTGGAGGTTACATTTGCAAGGAGGGAATAGAGGGTCCATTTCCTTACAGCCCAGGTGACAAATCCTCATACTTGTTTATTGTTGTTGTTCTGTGCCTTCAAGTCATTTCTGACATATGGTAACACTAAGGTGAACCTATCATGGGAGTTTGTTGGCAAGATTTATGCAGAAGGAGTTTGTCATTGTCTTCTTATGAGGTTGAGTGACTTTCCATTGTTGTGTGGAGGTATATTCAGGGAGTCCTAATCCAATATTCAGACCATTACACCACATTGACTCACTCCTTTGTACTTGTAGCCAAACTTTATTAGTAATTTATTTATACCCTCTATTTTATTTAGTCCAAATGTATGTGAGAGAATAAGACAGGGAAGGTATGAACATTAAAGGGGCAGGTTGGGTGATATTGTATACAGATCTGAATAATGCTGAATTCCTGCTGAAATTATGTTGATTTTTAAATTATTGTATTAATTCAGAACAAAAGAGAGATTTACATATTTCAGGAGAAGGTGATCATATGGGAGAAGATGTTCTCCCAAATAGTTCCACCACCACCACCACAAAATACAGACATGAAGGTGAGATTGTCTCATAGAATCTTGTAAAGTTTGTTGAATCATGAGGACTGAGGATGCATGCACACTGTAGAAATAATGCAGGTTGACAACACTTCCATTGCTATAACATCATCCTACAGAATCCTGGAATTTGTAGTTTCATAAGATCTTTAGCCTTCCCTGCCAAAGAATGCTGGTACCTCACCAAACTATAAATCCCAGAATTTGGTAGAATGGGGCCATGGCAATTAGTGGTGTCGAACTGCATTATTTCTTCAGTGTAGCTACATCCTGACACCATGTAAGAATGAACCTGGAGAATGCAGCTGTATATGTAAGTCACGTAGTCCCAATCCCATAAGTAGGAGGTAGTCATTTTGGACTACCGGTATTTTATTTTCATACTGATCATTTTAAAAAGAGGAAGGGAAGCAAGAGAAGAGATCCATACACTCAGTGTGGAAGACAATATTCAATATTTATGACGTGCTACCTTTCTTGCTAAATATAGAACAGAGGGAGTGATCATTGAGCACATTTGTTAACATTCAATAGCGAGGGAGAAGAGGGAGAATAAAGAGTGTCGCTTAAGGAGAAAAATATAGTACTGTTACCTGCTATCCTTTTCATTGTGTTAACATCTCCTCTGAGGCATAATACGCTTTATAACAGCTTGCCACAGCTTCGTCAGTGCATGAGTTGCTTTTCCTAATGCACTTCATAACATGTCGAACAATACAATATTTAAGAAAATGGGCTCCACACCCCTTCATTGTTTCATATGAAACAAGGCATTACAAGATGACACCATCAAGGGATGCTCAGATAAAAGCACTGCAGTCAGTCATGGTGGAGTGACAAAGGCAGACTGCGGCAACAGGGCCATTAGAGACAAAAGCACCCACCCGCTCCCTACCCTCCTGCATTTTCCTTCCCAATGTTCGGAGGCGAGCTTCAATTAGCACAAGGACTTTGCCATAACTCAGATCTTCTCAGACATTTGTTCTTTTGGTAAGCTCTTATGCATGGGGATGCATAACAAGGAGCCTGAGGTTGTACTTAGCTGAAAGGGCTATAGGTCAGGGGTGTGCAGAAGATCACAAGATCAATGCAGCAAGCCTTAGGTTCTGGTTTCTCCAGTTAAAGGGATCGAATATGGCATGAAAGATGACTCTCTCTTCCTGGGATTCTGACTACTACTAGCAAAGAAATCTTCCCCACTTATCTTTTGTGACAGGCTTCTTCACTGTTGGTTTTACAAAGCTCTTAGGAAGTTATGATGGGGAGAGTCAGTGGATGGGAATCAGCAGATGAGGACTGTGGATTTCATTCAGGATCTCCTTCATCCTCCAACCCTGTTTAAAGGGCTGTTCAGTCCAACTCTGATAAAGAACCAACAGAAAAGAGCAGAAGCTTTGAGAACCTTCCTGTCAACATGCAGCAGCTGAACCATAGAACTTGAAAAGTTACTTTCAGAAAGTAATAGGTTACAGTTACAGCACCACCTATTAGTGTTCTGGTTCCATTTCTCAAAAGTAATGAAATTATTTCTCTTCATTGTTGTTGCTTGTGGTACAAAACCATTCATAGGGTGCACAAATCTCAGGACCCTGACTGACATGAAAGGGAATTTCTGAGTTACTCTGGGAACCAAATCTCAGAGTGAATAGCACTGGGGGGGGGGGGGGGGGGGGTGTTCTTTTGTTTTCTTTCCTTTCTTAAGTAGCTCAGTATCCTCCCTTTCATGCCCTTCACTGTGTTTACAGGGTTATACACTGGCTCCTGTCTCAGTTATGAGGAACCACGGAGTTCTTCTGGATGACCCTTTGTCCCTACTCCCCTTTAATCAGGCAACTGCAAAGGCATGTAACTTCCATCTTTTGAACATCCAGAAGATCCTTAGGTTTTTAATAATTAAGACTACCCATTTGCTGCTCTAGGCCTTGGTTATTTCATGCCCAGATTATTGTAATAGCCTACTGGCAGGTTTGCTTTCTTGTGCTCTTACCCCTCTGGCTTCAATCCAGAACAGTGCTGTTCAGGTTGTCTTAAATCTTCCCAAATACTCACATGTCTCTTCTCTTTGTAGATCCCTCCACTGGCTTCCAGTTTGCACCAGGGTTCATTACAAGCTTCTAGCTCTAGTATTTAAGGTCTTGAGCTTTAACCTCCTCCAGTATTTGACACCTCAGGTAGCATGGTATGTACCATCTAGGAATTTAAGATCTACAGGGAAAGGATTATTAGTGGATCCAATAACATATATGGCTCTATCAAGGCTGCAAGCCTTCCAGGATCTCATTCTGCACTTGAAAACCAGTCTTCCTTTGTATCAGCTCTGGAGTGCCATATTATCTACCTGGGTTTACTGAGAACCAGAAATGTTAATTAGTGTCCTTTTGATCATCTGTAGTGACCAGATGTCCTAAGCTCAAAGGAGGACAAGGCTTTACAAAATGTAAGACATTACAAATAAAAGCTAAAAACACTAATATAAATGTAACACTATTAATAATAATAATAATAATAATAATAATAATAATAATAATAATAATAATATAATGCTTCTTAGTCATGCTGTATACAGAGGACATTTTGAAATTCCTCCTGGACAGAAGATTGAAATATAGGATATGTCCTGGAAAATGAAGATGTCAGGTCACCTTGATCATCTGACACAGGAGTCATTCTGGTTTGCCTCACAACCTTTGCCTGCCCTACCTCTGTGGCATGACAAGGAAAACTCCCTGATCCCTGTTCTCAGCTTTTGCCCTTGAAATCTCACAGAATGGGATGCTGCTGGCCTGGCAACCCTAACCATCCACATTGCTGTCACCTCAACACCCACAACAGAGCATGTGGCATAAGCATGGGAAGCAGCACAAGTGAGCACTTGAACTGTGTGAGCCAACATTTACTGAGGCCTCATCCCCATGGCTATAAAAGTAACTAAAAGTTCCCATTGCATCACAAAAGGATTAAAGTTATGTCTCATTGAGCTTCAATTGTAATGTAAATTAATTATACTTTAATTACTGTAGAAATTAATTAATTGCCCCTTTCCAGCTCTGGCAGACTAGGCATTGGAAAGGTGGTACTGGTGGTCACAAGCCTTCTCAATCTAGGAAGATACATTGGATTCCTATTTCAATCACATCAACCATTTCTAAATTTGCTTCTATACGTTATATATTGACAAATAAAGAATTTCAGGAAATCTTTGTCTGTTTGACAATCTGTATTATTCACTGTATGTTCAGGATTTTTCAGGACACTCCTCCTCACAATAAATGCTGATTTCATTCCCCTTCTTTTGTGTGTCATTTTCTCCTTTGTAAAAAGAATAGTAATACCAATATAGCCCCATCCAGATAAACTCTTAGATTTATGGGTGAAAAACTTCCTATAAGAGCTAAGGGATATGATTAGTATTTCAGTTTTCTTTTCATTTTATTAATAGACTTGTTTCCTTTTAAGGCACTTCCATTAAAATGAAATGGAATGCAAACGAAAGAAAGCGGAGGAAGCAAATAGCAACAGATTCTGTTGGTTAACAATCTCATTTCAATACCAAGCAGCCCTTAGAGAATTCCATCATCTTCGTGCAATATTAATCAAGGATAAGCTAATACAGGATACTTGTTGGGCCAAAAGGAAAAACACACACACACACACACACACATTTACTCTGTAATTCCTTGTTTGTTCAAAAAGCCACATAGCAAAATTGAATGTGAAAATGATGCTACCAAATTCAATAACAATAATTTATCTCTTTCTTCAGCAGCATTAAACCCAATTCGCCTGACAGTCTAATTAATACTTTATGCACCAGAAACTTGGCACGCGCTGGCCCTGCCACATTTCCCATGAACACTTGGGTGAATTTTAAAATAAATAAAGAACTGCTTTGATTTTATTCAGGATAATACAGAGAGTAAGGTTCCTGCAAGGAATGATAATGTCACATAAATCAACAGGGTTTTTTTCTTCAAATTCTTGCTTGACACCTATGCAACTGAGTTATTACTTTGAAGACAAGCTACCTTTTAATCAGACAAAGATCATCAATGTACCATTTCACATATTTATTCTTGGGAGTCTTAAAAATCAAAAAGATAAAAAAGTACCAAGCAGCCAACTTCTAATTACACCTAATACAAGGCACTGTGATCTCTGCTACAATAGCTTTGTGTTGCAACTTTTCCTTCAGCCAGAATTTGTATTGAATCTGTAGAGGTAGTTGTTCTGCAGCTGTTTCAGCACTGATGCCATTTACCATAGAGAACAATGTCTCCCCATTGTTTCAGACCAAACTATTCTCCAGGAATACTAGGGACTCATTGCCACCCTACCAACTCCTCTTGTGCTCCTTCTATCAAATTGGGGAGGTTGAGTGTTGTTCTGTTGGCCAGTGATGGCAGCTGTGAACTTGATCAGTCATCTTGCTACAGAGGGATGCTGAAGACTCACCAGGCATGTATGGGAGGGGGGCAACACAGGTATAAAAGCTGAGGCAATATGGGCAAAGGAAGAGGTGGCTGACAATGTTGGGAGAGTATATTGGATTTGTCCCAGACTTGGAAAGCTGCTAGCAAAGGAAGCAAAGACAGAAGGATATGGGAGACCCAGCAATTCACCCAAGAAGTAAAAGGTTTCCTCAAGGACAGAGGGAGAAGGTTGAAGAAGACTGCTTTAGCAGAGTCTTCCTCAGGGTCTGACCTTAGCTCTCATAAGGTTAAGCTTCCCTAGATCCTTCTGCCTCCATAGACAGGAAACCTCTTCTAGAATAGATGTGGTTGTCATTTGGCCACTAAAAATGGAGGAAAAAGTTGCTTTCAAAATCCTCTTTTCAAAGAACTTGCAAGGATTTATCTATTTTATAATCAGAATGAAAAAAAGTGTGCTTAAATCCAATTGCTAATCCAAACTAGACTAGATCCATGGAATCAATGGAGTTTACATCAATGTAGATGTTATTTTTGTTGTGTGCCTTTCGTGACCTCACCATTGAGAACTGGTGGTCTAGAATCTGAGATATGTGGTTGATGGAGAAGCTGTCTGCTATGACAAGGTTTTGCATTGGCCACAAAAGGACTGACACATTTCAAGAAGACTGGATAATCTTTATTGATTATGTTAATTGTCACTACCACTGGATCCAATCTCCAACTTCACAGATAGATCTTTGGATAGATACTCTACTCCTTGACAAGTCAGACTCGCTGGCTCTTGCTGAGAACTGATTTGTTTTATTCTACTGAGGAATACCTATTCATCAGATACATATCTTGGCCTTTGTAGTTTATTGTTGTTGTTGTCATTGCTCTACAGACGTTATGTGTTTTATTGTAAAAACTCAATAAAATTTAATTAGGAAAAAAAGTTGTTTTTGACTTATGGCAACCCTGAGGTGACCCTACATGGAGCTTTCTTGGTTAGATGTATTCACAGAGGGGTTACCTTTGCCTCCCTCTGGGGTTGAGTGAATGTGACTTTCCCAAGGTCACCCATTGGGTTTCCATGGCTAAGTGGGGATTCAAACTCTAGTCTCCAGAGTCATAGTGCAATGTTCAAACTGCTACATTGCACTAGTTCTAAATGTTGATATAGTATTCAGCATTTGATTCAGTGTCTGAGATCAGAGATGCTTGGACATAGCATAAGAGTTTCAGACATGGAAATCCACTACAGTTCCCATGCCACCTGCCACAAGACTAAACATGCTGCTTCAGTAGCTCCCTTCCACTAACCATTCTGTGGCTAGTGGAGTGGAAGGTCTCTCATAGCCGGATGCATCCACTGGGTTCCTCTGGAGGTCTCAGCTTGTGTCTGGCTATGGGATACACCACTCTGAACCAGCAATGGTTGTGGGGGAAGCTATCAGATCAACACAAGGAGATGGAAGGCACTTTGGTCATTGTGGAGGGAGGAAGAGAATGTCACCTCCATAGTGACATACATATACAAGTGTGTGATGGAACTACTTTATCTTGTGTCTGTCACTGGCACAATGCTGTTCAGGATGTCATTGTACTTTGCTATATGGCCAATATGGCTACCACTTAATGTGTTTCCTGGATGTGAAGATACCACATTTTAGCCATTACAAGGGAGTCCTAAAGAGGAAGCCATTGGACTGGGACTTTACTATTTGAGGTTTCTACCTCCAACAAAGATAAAACATGTTAGATTTGTCATGTTTTACCAAAACAACACCTAAACATTTTTCCTAAAGCAAAATCATGGGGAACTCTGTTGAGAGATTCAATGTTCTCTGCAAAACAAAGGGGGCTGTGACCTCACAAAGGATAGTGACATCTTGGCTCTCAGAAGAAGTATTTTTTGTATTACTAATGCAATTAAATAATATCATCATTTTAAATCTTTTTTTTCTCCTGTACAATTTTGCAACACCTGCCTGATTAAGAAGCCAGGGGAGCTTTTATAACTTACATCATGTATTTTGAATATTTTGGTTGGCTGAATGACAGTATAATTGTTTTGTGGATTTTGAATGCTATTGTACTTTGCTATATGGCCAACACAGCTACCCCTGAATAGGATGCTGTCTAAAGAATCTATTCTAGGTGAGATTAGCCATTGGATTTAGCCATTTCTCTCTTTTTTAATAATAATAATAATAATAATAATAATAATAATAATAATAATAATATGGGTAGAAATGAAATTGGCAAAATTTTCATCCCTAGATACAAGCTGCTAAATGAAAAACAAATGTTTCTCCTGATGAGTTTTATCATGCCAGAAAAGGGTAAGTGAGAAAAATAATTTCTGTCTGTTCAAATATACAGTGCACCCTTGTTTTAAGTGGGGGATCTGTTCCAGAGCCCCCCCCCCCAGCATAAGGGAAATACTGTGGGGCCTCAAGTCCTATTGATTTCAATAGCGGCACACTCCCATATACCATTAAGAGGGTGGGGGCTCACCGTCTCCGTGATCTTGAGTCTGTGTATGGTGAACCCATGTATGGCATGAATGCACTGTATCTGCATAACTTTTTTGCATGGGCATCTACACTGTAGATGTCAACGGTGACTGTTATTTCCATGGTATCATCAACAGAGGAAAGTGCACTATTTGAGGTAACTGTTAATTTACTGTAACATATTGTTGCTTAATTTGATGTAATTTACTGTTGTACACTGCCTCGATTGGCTCCCCAGAGGGGCGGTATATAAATAAATTGTATTATTATTATTATTATTATTATTATTATTATTATTATTCTTGATAAAGTCACACCCGAAATTTTGCTTAATACAAAAAACCAAAATAAATTTGAGATAATTTCTCCTTATATAAAGCAAGAAATTTTTAGGGAAGCCAGAAAGATTTTTGGTGAGTCTAGTGAAATTTGGGCATCTCTGTAGACCAGGGTTTGATTCCCAGCTTAGTCATGAAACCCAGTGCATGACCTTGGGTAAGTCACATGTTGTGAGCCTCAAAGGAAGCAATGGCAAACCTCTTCTGAACAACTCTTGCCAAGTAAACCCCGAGATAGGGTCACTGTAAATTGGGAACAACTTGAAGGCACAAAACAGTCTGTGCATGCTTAACTCTCAATCTTATTGTGACATTTCACCAATCTGACTACCATTCCACATGGCTTTAATGGCTTAAATCCAATTGTTAGTCCAAGGAGAGCAGACCTATTGAATCAACAAATCATAGTTGTTAATTTATCAAATTCCCATTGATTCAGTGGATTTATTCCAGTTGAGACTAGCTATTGGATTTAAGCTAGTGCACTTACTTGCTGGTATGACAATTGATAAAAATGGGCTTTGATAAAAGCTCTCTTTTATTTGATTCAGTAGCCCCTTTGAACATTCTTAAGAAAGAGAGTGTCCTTACAATTACTTAACACAGGTTGGTATACCTTAACAATTAACAGGATGAATGGGGGAAGTTTCTAAAATGGATTTATAAAATGTTCCATAGTGTGAGGCAAGTAGGTAGATTTTGGCTCTCTTTGTCACAGGGATGAGTAACTGTTGGGAATTAGGGAGTCACACTCCCTGATGCATTTCTTACTCCTCTAAAAGTGTCAGCCCAAATCCTCTAACTTTACATTTACTTAGTTATATAGCAGCAGTGCTAAGAAATCCTGTTAGTGAATTGCCAGCATGTATAATGGGACATAAGTCAGAATATCCCAATGCTCTTCATAACCCCCTAGCCAGTGTCCCAAAAAACAATGTAAACAAATGGATTGGTTGCAGTGTGCATTGGTCACATTGCCATGTTTTTCCTTCCTGGCACTGCATGTTAGAAAGAAAAAGGCTCCAAAACCCAGATGAACTTTTAAACCATATGACATGACTCACTGGTAAAGACATTGATGTAAGGTAGAAGGCAGTAGAAAAAGTGGAAGATCATCTTCAAGATGGATTGACTCAACCAAGGAGGCCACGTTTGGGGGGATTTGGATGCAATGTTTTTGTTTTGTTTTGTTTAATGGTACCCTGGGAGACACAGAACAGCTCTGTAGCAGTCCGTAAGTGGCACATTCCCTACCCTTGTCTAAAACTTTAACTTTCTGTTGTCCAATAAACTGTTTGGATGAAGGTTCAGGACACCAAAAGAAATGTCTTAACATCACACTCTGTGCAATAAATGTATAGAATTTGCTGCCAGAGGATGGGATGGTTTATGAAACTCACTATTAGCTCAGAATGGGACTGGATAAACTGAAAAAGGATAGCTGTAGCCAAAGCCAGTCCCTACTTCCAGAGGCCCAAGCAAACTATAGAATTGCTATTCTTACACTTTAAGTGTCATGATTTTGTTTTATGGAATCCAGGGATGGGCAAAACAAAATAAAAATGAGAGCTTTCCCATTTAGGCATAGGACTTTAAATGTTTACCTCTTAAATGTCTGGCTTGGAATTCATCCGTCATATGATGATGAACTAGGGTTGTCACCTTTCCTCCCTGAAATGCACCTAATTTTTACCTGACACCTTTACCTGGTACCTTTATCCTGAATGGCTCCTCACCTTTATATGGCAAGCAAGTACAAGATGGTAAGGTTCTCACCATTCTGTGAATAACTGTACTTTTTAAATTTGACCAGTATAGATGGTAAAGATTTTGTTCAGTTTTCCTAAGAATGTGCCAAAATTTGTATATTTCTTCATAAAAGGAGTCAAAAGAATGTGATTTGTCCTTTAAAAGAATGAATGTGGGAGAAACCAACTCATTCTGTCCCAAGACAAAGAAGAAAAAAAATAGATTCTTAAAGAGGTACTAAGATGTTCAGCACACTAAATATAAAATGTGTAGGTGGACCATTGAAACAATAATAATAACTGACTGCACAAAACTGATGGCAGCTCATTCTTGTGTTAAGAGGTAATAGAGGCATGTATAGTTTCCGGTAATAAATGCAAGCATTGTTTGTAAAGCAGCCGAGAATCTCAGAAAACACAAGTCATACCAGATTATTATTATTATTATTTATAAACCCAGCAACATTACTATTGATAAATTGTCTCTTGCAGGAATGTGTTGTGCTCCAAGGAGGACTTCTGAGTTAATTTTGCTCTGACTGACAGCTCCTTTCTCACATCTCATCCAAGCTTTTTGTGTGAACAACAGCCCTTTAGTCATTACATCTCAATTATTTAATGAATGCAAAGTTGAAGCACATGAACAACACAATGGCTGACTCATCCTCCATCACACTTTCCCACACTTTTTAGTTGCTGTTTATTTGTGGTGGTTTCTTCTTCTTCAGAAACTTGTGGTGGTGGTAGCTCACAGTTATAATGCAGCAAATTTAGCAGAGACCATTAGCATCCCACAAAGCACAAGGGACTCAACAAGTACTATAAAGCACAGATATGCATACATGCTTTCACACTAGCAGGTTGTAGTTGGTGTTGTTGTTTTTATTTTTTATATTAAAAATGTTTCCAAACTATATATTTACTTTTATTTGTTTAATTTCATTTGTATGCTGCCTTTCTTCCCAGACTGGGACCAAAGGACCATTAACCCATCAGAGGGAGAGAAGGGCAGGACAACTCCATCAGGCCTAGCCAGAAAAAGAACAAGGTCCTCCCTCTAGCCACCATCATCCGGCCTTAGAGGAAAAGAGGCAGGCCCAGCTCAATCGAGCCTAACACAGAGTAAGAAGGAGAGCCATCCCTCTGGTCCACCTACCATTGTCCAGGCCACCAAGGGAGAGAAGATCTGCTGAACTTATTTCCCTTCCCCACTGCCATTCCCTTTTCCTTCGTTTCATGTCTTTTTAGATTGTAAGCCTGAGGGCAGAGAAATGCCTAATTAACCATTTGTAAGCCTCTCTGAGAGCCTTTTGGCTAAAGAGTGGGATATAAATACTCCAAATAAAATAAAATAAAAGTGGCTCCCAAAGGAAGGAAGAAAGAAAAACCAATAAATATTTTTAAAAAATTAAACAACCACACATTAAAAAGTATGAAATCATTTAAAAGACATACAAACATTTAAAAAAAAATAAAAATAAAACATGCATCCCAGTAAGAATCTCCCTTGCTTACCCTTTAAAAGTCTGCTTAAACAAAATGGTCTTTGCCTGCCATTAAAAGGAAAGCAGGGAGAGGGCCAGCTTAGCCTCTCATAGAAGAGAATTCCAGAAGGTGGGAGAGTCACTGAGAAGGCTCCCTCATGTCCTCACCAAGCAA
>CM034702.1:23289053-23302523 GCA_020142125.1 Phrynosoma platyrhinos
CCCCCCCCCTTTCCCCCCTGTGGATTCCATTGGGTGGAGATCTATTGAATCAATTGAATCAAATTAATTCACTGACTTTACTCCCATTGATACTTACAATAGAATTCAAGCTCCTGGCCACACATGTGGAACACTGCTTATGCAACCATGAACTGAATGTGTCCATTGTCCAAAAAGAGCTTTAACTGCATGGGACTTTGCACAAGCGCATGGCATCAAAAGGTTACAGGACCATGTGTATCTCTATGGAAATGTCCAGGAGGAGAAAAAGCCAGGATACATGCTCCTTATGATGCTGTTTAATACTGTTCCCATTATCACTATCACCATGTCCATTATCTTCAGCACAGCACCATCATTTTAAAAGGTGTTTTCACAGGATAAGCAAGAGATCCTGCCCCAAGAAGCTTACACTCTAGCTTTATACAATGCACACAGAGAAGTGGAAAAGGGAAAAAAGAGTACTGAAAGGTGGATATGACTAAACATAGGGCCTTTGCAGACTGCCAGAAATAGTGCACATTAAATTGAGGCACTGCCCTGGCTCAGTGCTAGGGAATCATAGGAATTGTATTATTTTCTGGGACATTGAGCCTTCTCTGTCAGAGAGCTCTGGTGCCACAATAAATTACAGTTCCCATGATTCCCTAGCACTGAGCCAGGGCAGTGCCTAAATTTAATGTGCACTATTTCTGGCAGTCTGCAAAGGCCCATAGTTGCCTCAATTCAAATTTATTTGTTCTATGATGAGGTAAGGTAAAAACACCAGTAAATGTTTGTTTCTTTATGCTATTCATTTATGCTCTACCTTTAAAACATAAAGTTGGATCCCAGCATTAGGTTAAAACCCATCAAAGCTTACCTCTTAAGAGATGGAAGACAAACCACAGTCAGATAGCAATAATCAAAAAGAGATCATACAGTGTGTTGCTGCAAAACAGAAAGAGAAGGACCTTGGTGGAGCCAGCTCTGAAATACCCTATGCCTTCTACTCACGAATCTGAATTTAACAAGATCAAAGAGTAGAGTCTCCAAACCATATAATGAATGCATTGAATCTCACATTGCAAATATTATTTGGGTGTCTGAGTAAGCACTTGTGGTAATTACTGGGATTTAAACAAGTGGTGAGTTGAAACATAAATTAGTCTTCCAAGGTAGCCATTTGCATCAAGATAAACCCCAAACGTGATTTCAATGGGAGCTCCCCTTCCAAAAGAAATTACAGATTTCAAGAAGTGATTTTTGTCAGGACTGAAGCACAGGATTACACTTTCCATTCCCTGTCTACTACTGTCCTAAGTATATGCTGAATGCAAAATAATAAAAATAATAATAATGACAATGATAATATCCTAGGTTGATCCTTAATTGTTCAATTGAGTCCATGTGCATCCAACTAGTTTTTCAAATAATCAGATTTTGTAAGTGTATCACATGTAGTGTTTTGGTGTGTGTATGTGCAATTACTTGCAATTGTGCATATTCAGGCATCATGGAAAAGCCTCCTATTCATTAGATGTATAACAAGAACTTCATTATCTAGATGAACTTTCAGTTTCTTTAGAATCTGACTACTTTCCTGAGGGATACTCTGACTCCTATTCTCTCAGACTGCCTCCTGCCCACTTGCACCTTTTTCTTCTATGAGGTTCCTCATGTCTGATAAATGAATTGTCAGCTATTCTTATAATTTGCTGCCTCTGACATGCAGCTGTGCCCTTCATCTGGTGCAGCTGTCACTGGCAGGAATCTCAACTGTGACCCCCTAACAAAGGTTGGACCAAGACCATCTCTATCAACTGCTCTTCTTCTATCTCCTCCATTTTTACACATATATTGGTAGATAGATGGATAACTACAAGCTATTTATATCCCTGTGAGGATCTCAAACAATTTCTCCTCTTTCTGAGGGTGGAACGATGGAGCTGTCAGAGATGTCATCGCCCAGGAACTAATTGGGGGACTCCTCCAAAAAGTGAGCAAGAGGAACAAGAAATACATATATAACTACTGGAATTAAACTCGCTAGGAGAATGAAGGTACCTGTAAAAAGAATCAGGTGGGTGAGAGAGCAAACAATCCAAATCTGTTGTCTTTATTTCCTTTGCAAATTAGGGAAGGAGGAGAATGTTACATGGCCAGCATAGACAACCACCACAGGGATAAGCCTGTCATTTGGCAGCTCTTCTTTTTCTTTAAAAGTTCTTATAGTTACTTGAATTCAAGCGACAAAGCCCCAGTTGAAGAATACCCCACTGAACCAAAGTTGTTCTGTCCTGGTCACAACAGGAGCTAATAAAACAGTATGGAACAAGGTGCAAGGCAGGCTAGTGAATGCACCACCAAAGATATCTCCAAGTGATCAACTTGCTTCAAGGAAATCTGGAAGTGGAGTAAGACATCCAGTCTATAACATCTATGATTTAGCCCCTTTGATAGGAAAACAGCAGTTTTCATTTGCTCAACAGTCTCTTGCTTGCTTCATTCTCAGGACAATTGGACTGGAAAGGGCACATGAGCAGAGGTACTTGGCTCCTTGGGCTCAGAGTTAGGAGGTTTTGGGTTTTAGGCTCTGGTCTGGTGAGCGACCCAAGAAAGCTCTGGCTTAGTGTCTGAAGCATAGTATACCTGTTCAGCATCAGCAGGAAGAAGCCTTCATTTTGGATAGCTCCTCATCATCTGACCTTGACCCTGACTCTGAGGCCAAGGCTGTGGAGAGGAATATGGAAATCTTTCTCACTTTTGGTGTGTTGCTCACTTGAATTTTCTTCTCATCTTTGTTTCATACTGGGTTCCAGGCACTTGCGTTCTCTTCCCAATGCAAATTAGCACACATTTTGCCACAACTTTGCTTCTAATGTATTCCCTTCCCTAATCCCCGTCCACCATTGACTAAAGGCTATTTGTGCATATTGTTCAAAGATGAGAATTGTAGGTTGTGTACATTTATTTACATATAATTTGAAAAGGAATGGCAAAGGAAATTATCTGTGCATCCAAGAAACAGCCAGATTGGCAGAGCAGAGAAGAAGGGGATCTGAGCCTTCTATTGCCTCTGCCCCTACCTCTTCTTTCTCCTCCTTCTACCCCTTCTTTCAGGGGCTGATGGACAGCCCAATTCAGGAGACCCATGTGGAACAGCAGCAGCTTCTCAGAAAAGTAAGAACCCTTCCAGGATGGCATAAGGAGCAACAAATTTGCTACCCCGCATCTACTAGACTCACCCCCATAGTAGAACCAACTGTGGAAGAACAGTTTCCTGCAGAAAGTTCCAATCTTAAGACACAGAGTCCCTACTTCCAACTGCATTAGTCAATGCTTTCATGATATTTTCTCCAGTATAGCATCAGGAAATGAATGGTTTGTACTAAAACAACTGGTCTTGGAGTCCTTTTATTCCATCAGAAGAATAAAATGAGGGGGCTGCAAATAAAGTACTGTTAGTCTACTCCTTGCTACGCCTCATGCACCCAACACTTTGTTTTCTACTGTGACTTTATTGAAGTTCCCATCAATAATGATGCAGCAAAGAAGTCAAAACCATGATAACAGCAATAAGTGTTGCTGGTCTATCATGACCAGTATTCTATTAGTGCTTTTCATGGGGGGGGGGGGGGGGGGGGTAACAATATATCAGTGGAAAAAATATATAGAAGCAGGGAAGACATTAATTATTGCTTACTGTGAGTGCTCTGAACTCAGCAACTTACAATACACAGCCCCAAACTTTGTGTTTCCTTTCCTTTTCTCACTCTCCTTTTACTTAGTTTTAAAAGGAAGTAAGTGTTTGTCTCTGGGAGCTGCTTAAAAACTGCATCATTATTTCTGGAAGAGGCTCAAGTCAGACATTCCATTTGAAAACTGTCATTTTACGAATGTTTAATTATTTCTCAAATACAAAGGATGGCCATGGATTTACCATCAGTCTTGTTAGAGGCTATCAAATTCAAGCTGGGTGAGTCCATCAAAATGTTATTAGGTATGAGATAGGAATGCCTTTTATCATTATATATATATATATATATATATATATATATATATATATATATATATATATATATATATATATATATATATATATGCCATGCTTCCTTTGGATCCAGTTCATCCATTCACCCTACTCATTATGGAGACATTATTTAGGCAGAGGGAAGAGGCAGGTTTTACAACTCCTTTTATCTTTTCTTAGTAACCTTTCAGGCATCTTGAGGTGTCACTGAGATTTCCCTGTTTTCCTGAAGGGCTCCTTTTTCTTGCACAAAACTCAGAAGAATGTTTCCAAGAAGAGGAAAAGAGTCAATGCTTTCAACCGTTCCTCAAAACACCCCTTTTCAAGTTTCAGGCACGGCATTGTCAAAGCTGCTTGTTTGACTTCCAAAAGCTTCCTGTCACTTTAATTTGTTCTGAGAATTTCTCTCAGCCCCCACACTGAGAAGCATAAGCTTTCTTTGAACTTTTCTGTAAGGTCTACTTATGGTTCAGTAAAAGGTCAATGAGCAGGAAAAAAAGAACACAGGAATAAATGGATCATTCTCATAACAAAAGGTTATAAAAAGTGAAATCTATCATGGAGCCATATTGAGAATACTAGAGCACATTTGCTTCTTCATGAATGATTTGGTGTAAGGAACGAGCAATGGAAGAGCCAAACAGAGGTGAACTATGGAGTACAGCAGCTTTAGGGGCAAAGAGTAACTTCAGGGAAGATTTTCAAGGGGACAGCAATGGGAGGGAAAATGTTAACCTCCTTCCTCCTTGTCACAGTTTTCATCTCTCCATCTTCCAGCCTACAGCTGCTCTTGGATTTCAGGGGATAAAGAGATGAGAAGAATAGAAAGAACATTCCAGTTGTGGGACTGAACTGTAGAGTCCCATGCAGTGTTCTAGCATATGAAACAAATAGGTGTTAGGAAAAAAATTAAGAGCTTTAACCAAGTGCTACTAGCTGACAGCAAAGATTATCTCATTTGATAAAATCAATTTTGGTGACAGCGCAATCTAAGAGTGTAGTCAGAGTTGATTTTATCAAGATAATGGATTAAGCACATTTGACAAGCAGAGTTGGTCAACAAATGATTGTTGTCAAATTTCTCAACCAGGCAAGCAGCTCCTTGGGCCATCATTAGTCCCAACAGTTTGGTTTTGATTTCATTTTATAGGGTGTGGTTTTTCTTCTTCTTTGTTCTTTCAATATATATATATATATATATATATATAGAGAGAGAGAGAGAGAGAGAGAGAGAGAGAGACTCTCCTTGCTTCCCCTTGGAAGCATATGCTAAACATCTATGCCTCTTCATTTCCATGAAAGGCATTATTTCAGGAAGCAAGGAGTTCCTATTTCCTGAGACTATGGGTGCATCTACAGTGTAGAAATAAGGTAGTTTGACACCATTTTAATTGTCATGGCTTCATCCCTGGGATGTGTAGTTTAGTGGAGCACCAACACTCTGGCAGAGAAGGCTAAGAATTGATAAAACTGCAACACTTAAAGTGGTATCAAACTACGGTACATTACTTCTACAGTGTAGATGCACCCTATAACACAGGACAACCAAACCAAGGCAGTCTCTTTCTAAGGCAAGGCATTAAGGTGTCTCTCACTTCCTGCTAAGAAACCAGGCATGTAACATCTGTAGAATAAATTGCTGGAAGACTAGACCTTTCTAACTTCTCTGTCTCATTAGTCTGCTGAGGTCATTTTAAAGTTCAGATCTTACCATTGCACTGTTCCCATCTGTGTGATCCAGGCTCAAGTAAAAGAAGCTCAATGCTGTTACCCAGAATAGGTGCCAAAGATGGCCAGAGTGATTTCCTCTTCCTTTGTTTCTACTGTGATTGTTCAGAAGTGCTGTGGGATCTTGTTCCTGCTCTCCAACCATACTTTCTCCCTTTCAGGGACTGTTCTTCTTCCTCTTCTCCACTTGCTTTTTTCTCTTCTTATTCTCTAGTTTGTTCATTTATCACCCGCTCTCTTGCTTCTGCTCTTTGACCTACTCCATTCTCTACTCTATTCTCTTTCAGGCTTTGGATATCCTTATGGATGTAAATCTTCACTATTTTCTTCTTCTTCAGTAAAACAATGATTATTTTCTCAATTTTAACAATTCCTCTTTAGCAAAACTACTTTTTTTTTCTTCCCACTAAATTCTTAGGTTTCCAAGCCTTTTAACAATTCAGAACTTATTTAACTGTTTAAAGCATTTTTCCAGCACAAAAAGAAGCAGCAAAATGCCACTCCTTTTTTTAGATGGAAAAAAGACACCCCTTTCACCATCACCATGGCTCTTCTGTGCTCCTGTAATATGTGATGTATAATCGCTGTGCTGCAGGAATGTCCCAGTGCTGCCTACCATCTGGTCGGGTGGGCTGCAAGAAGCCAGTTTGGTGGTAGTAGAGTCGAGGCATAAAGTATGCAGTCATTGTGTCCCCAAGCTTCCAGGAAACAGACTCTTTTTGCCTCTTTTCCTTTATTAGTTTAGTCTTGTTTTTGCTTGTATTTCTACCCTTCCTGTGGAGAAACTGCGCTGTATAATTGGTGAGCGATGCTCATCATTTTAATATTGTCATAATCTTGCTTAATTTTCTTAATAATAAAAACTATATTCTTTGTGGATTTTCTTCTATTTCTCAGTTTCTTTCCCCCTTACTGTAAGGATCCAAATATTTATAATTGGAACTTTAAAATGCTGGATAATTAAAAAAAAAAAAAAACAAAACTGGAAACTATTATTGGCATGCTGTTTTGTTTTTAGAAATTCACAAGAACATTTTAATGCCATTTAAAATATTAGAATTGTGTCCAAATACTTTGAAAGTTTGAAGCTGGTGGATAACTAGGATTTCCATTATGCATTAGTTCATAAAATGCAGATTTGGTCAATCTGTATTGGAATTTGTAAAGATCAAATCCATTAAGTAGCCTTGCTTTACTTACAGAATAAATATATCTCGGAGAGTAGTAAAATTAAAGTTGAAGAGGGAACATTTTTTTGAAAAAGTCATGAGATACATCTGCACTGCAGAAATAATGAAGAATCTTAACACCTCTTTTAATGTTCATAGCTCCATCTTATTGAATATTAGGATTTATAGTTTGTTGTGGCACTAGAAGGATCTGAAAAAGAGATAAATATCTCAGAAAACTACAAATCCCAGATTTTCATTGCATTGAGCCATGACAGTTAAAGAGATATCAAACTACATTATTTCTTCAGTGAAGATGCATCTATAGTTAATTTGCTTTATTTGCACACCATTCTGAGATATTCTTTAAAAAAAAAAAAAACAAGTTTGTATAATTTTAATGCATTTTGTGTATCCTTATCACAATATTTTTGAATATTTTGGAAAACACTTTTTCCTCATACAATATATTTTAAATTGTTTTTGCTCATGTATAATGTTGTTGTACACACTTTCCCCTAACATGGAGATCTGTGAGGAGTTTTGATTGGAGAACTGAATTACAACATTGTGAGAAAGGTACATTTTAATGGATCACTGTGTTTCTGTTTATGTGTTGGTTCAGAAGTGCAAAATTTGGTAAGTTTATATTCAAATGGGAACTAAACTAACCTCTCCTCCATCTGGAGAGAAATACACTGAACACACCCTGTGATAACACATACAGTCTGTGGAGCTATACCTTTTGGATATATTTTAACATATTTCAAGCTTGTATGGTTTCTTGTATTTGAGCTCGGAGTCAAAATGTGTGTGCTATTCCTCATCCATGGATCAGACACTTTACCCAAACTGTCAGATTTCACCATGACATATCTGAGGGCAAAGATAGTTCTGAAGAGCCAACTTTAAATTTCTGACCCAGCTTTCCTGCAGGTCACCGTGACACAACAACCCAAAGACCCCCTTTTGTGCCAGATTTGCTTGTTAAGTGACGGCGTGTAATAAAAATGAAAATAATGGTGTTGCACCTACTGTGTAACCACCTGTCACTAAATTTATGAACAATTAAGGAAGTGAAAGTACTTCCCAGGGAGTGATTTGCATGTGCTATAAAATGCTCATTTTGTTTGAAAATATAATGGGAAAACAACTCTCTCATCCCCACTCTCTTCCTTTTTTATTTAATTTAACATTTCTAGTAATTAATCAGATGTGTTGGGGTTCTCTCTCCCCCCCCCATCTCTCCTTCCTTAAATTTATGACACCCTCAACACACAACAGATAAACAATATTCCATGAAGGCTGGTTGCCTTCCAACAAAAGTGTGGCTGACAGTTCTGGATAAAGCATCAAAAAGCAAGATGCAACACTATGGCCGCTGGTGTTTCACAGGTACAGCAAGACCCTTCTGTTGTAAACCATGAGCCTCTGGCACTCATGCTGAAGGATGAGCTTCATTACTAGTACAAGGACTTATTTGTATCCTTTTCTGCACACAGACGTGACGAGAGGCCATAACATGTTGGTGCAGCATACGCTTTGCATGTAGATGAGAACATATGTCAATGTTTGCTTCTTTTTTCATGCCAGATAGGCCCAAAAAGGGCAATCTTTTTCTGTTCCATTTGTTTTTGGAACAGTGAGATATCTCCTGTTGGCTTCCTGAGAACTTTCACATTTTCAGAACAGTATGCAAAGGGAACCTTTAGCATCTTTGAGACTAACTGAAAGAAAGAAGTTGGTAGCACGAGCTTTTGAAGACTTGAGCCTACTTCCGTGGACACATGTTTTGCTATTTGCCAAAACATTCATTTGAGGAAGTAGACTCAAGTCTATGAAAGCTCATGCTACCAACTTCTTTCTTTCAGTTACTCTCAAAGGTGTTACAAAATCCCTTTGCGTACTGATTTTCCAGACTAACATGGCTATATCTTTTAATTTTCCAGAACAATTTTTGTGCTAACTGCAAGAATTGCATAGCAAAATTGCAATAGCCACTGCCTTCCTGTATAGATTTTTACAAATCGAGAAGCATCAGATCTATCTATCTATCTATCTATCTATCTATCTATCTATCTATCTATCTATTCACTCTCACTCTCTCTGGTGGCACATCTTTGTAATCAAACAGCTAGTTCTTCTGTATTTGCTCTGGGTGCATCCTTTGCTTCACAAAGAGAAAAGGAATGGCACAGTTTTGATCAGAGAGAGGTAGCACAAATTTTGGAACCCAAAATGGGGAAAAAGGGAAAAAAACCCTGCTCATTGTCAAATGTTCGTAGCACATGTGATAAATCATTTGGGGGAGAATTTATTAATTCTCTAAATCCTGTTTCATCATGTTGAAACAAACTGTCTTGTTTAGAACATGTAATTTAGCAGGATTTCTTCATATCCATAGCCCATATTCCATTCACAATAATCTTGGCATTAAGAATCTGAGTAAAGGCACTAGGAAGGACCTCTAATCAAAACATTCTACCAAATGGAAACCTGTCACATGGGGATATCCTGTAGTGTCTAAAAATACTGCTAGTCTTGTTGGGGTGTATATTTTATGTTTTGCTTCACTCAAAATATTGAATGTTTTGACTAACCCACCCCATGAATTCTCCCCCCCCCCTCAGAATGGGCAGTGGTTGTTGTTGTTTTACAACAATAAGTTTTAAAATATTTCTTTAAAGACATATTTTACTCTACATTTTCACATGGGTTGAAAAATGAAAATTAATGAGGAAATGGGGCATGATGTTCTATATCGACCTTTTCTTCATCATTATTTGTCTTTTTGGCTTGGTCAGAGCTGGGATTCAGAGCCAATCTAATCACCAACCTTTTTGCTATCATAGGAGGGAATTTTCTGAAGATCTTTTCTCCTTTTAAAAGTCCTTGCATCATTTCCCCAGGCTTCATTTTAATGGTGCCAACTTTAATTGATTTTCACTGTTTATTTTTAATTCTTTCTTTCCCTCCCCTTGTGAGTTGCACAGCAGTCAGAGTGCAGTTTAATAAAACATTCTGATGCTAGCTGGACCCATTTCCCTCCTGCTACCACCTCCACAGACATCTAAGGAGAAGTAGATTTTTAAAACATTGCTTTTAAAAAAGCAAGTGACATTGTGTGTTTTGTACTTTATTTACTGCCAGGGAAAGGATTTTTCCTCTCCCCCTAAAAAGCCTTGTAACTTCCCCTTCCTCTTACTTTCTTCATCATCATCTGCTATATTTGCTTGTTACTTAATCATCAGGTCTAGTTGGGAAGCAATGCAATGAATCTGCTATGGATTTCATTCCAGATTATTTTGGCTGATAGTCTTCAGCTCCATGGATAGCATCTTTAAAGTCTGGAATAAAATTCCAGAGCAGGTTCACTGTACTATTTTCATGGAAATCACCAGTCAATGCTGTAAAGCAATGTTGTAGATCTCCAGTTCTTGATGAACTAACAGTCTCATGATCCCTCACCAGTGGTCAGGCTGGGTGGGCATAATACAAGCTAGAGTCAAATGGTCATATCCCCAGATATGCACTGTGGCAATAACACAACACTGACATCCATTACAAAGTTGTGATAAGAGAAGGTTGAGTAAATTACAGTCTTCATCATTGGATTGAACTTCCATCAGCTCTGACCCTGAAGATCATAGTCATTGGTGAAAAATATTGGATATTGCAGTCCAATAGATGGAAGGCCACACTAACCTTGTTGTTAGGATTACTGAAATAATGTATGAGAACCACTTTGAATCTCCTGAAGTGTTATATAAATGCCAGTCATCTTTCTAACTGCAACAATTCTGGAATAAGATAAGCAAACAGATAATCTCGGTCTCCATTCATTTGCATCCACTGGAAAAAAATAGTGGAAATAGCTAAATAAAAGTACATTAAAATGTAAAAGTATTGTATCTGAATTAAAAACAACAACAATGCAACCTACATTCAATGTAACTAGTTAAAGGGATATGAGTATAACATACATGGAGGCTGGCTGCATTTGCTAACACATCTATAAAGAGATGTTTTGTTTCTAAAATCCCTGGAAACACAGAATAGATCAACCAATGTGAATATATATTATCATTAGCCTGATAAAAATCATTGGGTTCAGCTTAAAGTGGCAATTCTGTGGCCTTATCACTAGGCAACACAACTGGCTGCCAAAGATTACTCACAGTAATGGGGAGTCATTTTTGTTGCAGAAATAGTTGAGGGGTAGGCATGGGCATCCAGTTCTAGCACCATTTTTTCTAGCCCTAGAATCTGCTAGGAATTGCATGGATTGCTAACAAACAAATGAACAAAACAAGAAGTGCCCTCAAATCCACTTTTGGTTCTGGAAAAGCTTTTCTTTCAATGTCACACTGTGCAGGCAGGGATGTAGCTGTAGGAGACAGAGGGGTAAAGGTGTTGCACCACCAATAAGAATTCTGCTCTAATGAATTAAATTTTCTTTGGTCCCCAAATTTCCAGCAATGCAGAGAAAGAGAGTTTCGGAATCATTAGAATTCAGTTGTTTTTGTGTTCAGAATGCTTTGGTAACTTTGTGTGCCTCTTTTCTTTAGAGGCCTAAACTCTAGTTCTCTGCTCAAAACTGAGCTACCCAAGGTGCTGAAGAAGGAGCTAACCAAGGTGCTGAGGAGGTTTAAGAACTTCAGGGACAGAAGGGAAAATTTACAAGGTAGGCAGAATTCTCAAATTTCCTCCTCCACCCAGGGACCTGCAACTGACTTCCAAGATAAATTGTTGTTTGTGGAGACTAGCAGGAAATGATCTTTTCCTCTTGGGGGACAGAAAATGGTCTGCATGGGGAATCTGAAAGGATAGGGAGCTGAAAAAGGCAGCCTTGCATTTTACATGTGGCCTTCCATGGGTCACAATTTTCCCATCCCACTTTAAACAGAAGAGGAGATGCTATCTGTTGAACCTCAACAACTGATTAATACTCTATGCAGAGGTTACTTAGGTTCATGTACACTGGTTACAGTCAAATCTCCATATCCATGGATTCTGCATACATAGATTCAAGCAATTTCAGCTTTAAAAAAAGCAAAAAAAGCAAATATTTGAGTTGTCCACCATTTTATATTACACCATTTTATTAAACTATTGCATATAATTAATCTTAAACATCCACAGATTTTTGGTAGCCATGGGGGACCCTGGAACCAAACTACAGTGGATACAAAGGTTCACTGCATATTGAGTCAAACAGTTGGTCCATCCAGCTTAGTATTGTTTACAAAAGTGATGGGGAACATGTGTCCTTATAGATGTCTCTGGATTCTAACTCCCAATAATCCAAGCTGGGAGTAGGGATGCAAATCTTCACTTCTTTTGTTCTTGCATAAACTAACACATAATTTCAAATGTTTTCTGCACATTGGGTGAGACTGCCTGAGGCTGTGAGCTTTTTAAAATAAATTTCTGCTCTTTGGAACCTTTCTTTTATATACATGCTTGGCTAAAACAAGGGCAAAAAACACATTTTGTGTAGATAACCATGCATTCAGTGAAATATATAGTTTTCATAAAGACACCTCAAAGTTAAAAAAGAAACTTGCCCCAGGGGCCATTTTCTTTATGAGCTATTTCAGCAGGTTGTAGATCTTAAAACTGGAAAGTATTCCTTCCATCCCTGATCTCAAGGGCCATTGTTCTACCTTATCATGACTGATAGCAATTCTCTGGGGTTTCAGATAGGAAACATCCCCATCTCTTCCTGCACAGAGCTAAGATTCTGCCCAGGATATCTTCACATAAAACACATGTTTCATGTCTGAGCTTTGGTCCTGCTCTTTTCCCTCTTGTAATAATTCACTTTGCAGTAGCATTTTCCATGTTACCTTTGTAAGCAGAGTGTTAATAAACTGACCATAACCACTTCCTTGAAAACAGCAACAATTTAATTTCAATAGATTGTTTAATTCAACCATGCTTACTGCAGAATAAGTGCATCACAAATACAATGAGAAAAACTTACTATCTGGGTATGTAATGACTGGGAAAATGGAAGGGAAGAACTAGAGTGACAATTTGCATTCTTGGACATGTAAGAGCCAAAACTTAATTTCTAATGGTGTGTTCTGGTTCTCCAGCTGTGAAACTGCATCCTTCCTGCATTTCAACTCATGTTCATGAGTGGAGTCATGTTTGTCCCTTGCAACTCACCACTTTACTGTTCGAATATTTTTGAATATTTCCTTATTTTCCAGAACTGTACTTTGAAACATGGTGCTGGAAATACAACAGCATCCACACAAGAAGAACCGGAGAGAAAATGAAAGAGCTTTGGGGTACCAGAAATAGATTCTTCTGTGTTTCTGTGTGTGTGTGTGTGTTTATTTTGGCAATGCTGCCTATCTCTGTGGCCAAAGGAAGAATCCTGGACTCCAGGCTCACAGCGGTTGTTCATTCCAGCTGCAGCAGATCCAAGGAAATCAGCAAAGCAAGATTGTCTGGATTAAATTAAGTCTCATTGATGTTAATGAATCTGTTATAAGCACAGCTAATTCTGGCTCTAACCCACTCACCCTTGTGCTGCCCCCCCCTTTTAAC
>CM034702.1:23309115-23329085 GCA_020142125.1 Phrynosoma platyrhinos
AAAAAAAAAAAAAGAAAGAATGAAAGAAGAGAAAGAAAAGGAAAACTTGTATAAGATTGGCATGCAGGGATAGAAATGTAGAAATCATTATTGTTAGAGCCTGTCTACATTTTCTGAAATACTCCGGGCTGCCTCTGGAATATTGTACCTCCAAGTTCCACCTTGTTGCTTCCTTTGAGAAGAAAATTAATGAAGAATTACATTCCAATAACCTTTCATATTTCTTCAGAGGTCTAGAGTTTGGGGACTATTTCATATTAACAGCATGTAGCCCACCTGGGGGGAATTCAGAGTTTACAGGTAATGTAGACAAGCCCCTAGAAATAATGGCTGGTATGCAGTATAGAAATTACAGTTGCCCTTCTGTTTTCACAGGGGATCCATTCCACACACACACCCCCCACAAAAATGCAAAACTACAAATATTCAAGCTCCATAAGTTTGAATGGAGGTATGCGCCTGCAGGCACATGCCATGAGTGTATGGCCCATTTTATCCCCCTCCTTTTCCCACCCTCAAACAAACAAGGGATGCTGACTTGAAGTCCACAAAAATTGAGGGGCAGCTGTACAAATTGATAAAAAAAATCAATAAATCATTTATTTACAGTCATAGACCAAAAAATATAAAATAAAATGCATAAAATTCATAAAATACTCAAAAATACACAAATACAACTAAACACAACTAAACTTCATAGTTACTAAATACAGAAACTATTTATTAAACTAAAATTAATAATTGTGAAAGGTAAAATTGATAACAGACTTATGGATCCATGACTGGTCTGTGTTCAGCAAGAATACATAGTCTTGATGTAAACATGTATAAATGTTTGTAAAACATATATTAATGCCACCCCAGCCCAACTTAGGAATCAGTCAGAAGCAGGAGCTCTATCATAGCCTCACTCATTGATGGGATGGAGTGGAAACAATCTCATCCTGGTACCCTGATCAGAAGCTGAACAGACCTCTATCATTCAATCCAGTTGCTGGCTCTGAAGGTGTGCTAGGAAGGGGAGTTGTTTACAAACAGATGATATTTACTTAAAAAGTGATAACTACGTTTCATTAGTGGGGTGGGGTCAGTCCGTTATACAGTAACTGACTTACAGAGGCATAACTTAGTAGCCAATGTAGAATATTGGCAACATTTATCATAATTTCACCATAGTGGGGAATGGGCATGGGAAAGCCTTTGAATCTCAATTTTATTCACTCTCTTATTTTCCCAAGGTTGTTCCATTCTTCTTGTCTTCCTTCCAGCTCCCCAGCCAATTAACTGAGCATGGAAACATGCAAAATAAAGTTACTATGAATGGGTACCTTGTTTGCCCAGGTCAAGTGTTTCTTGGAGGGAGGTGTTTGTGTGTGTATATGCCATGTGCCTTCAAGTCACCTGTTGACTAATGTTGACCCCATCAATTTCACAGGGTTTTCTTAGCCAAGTCATCTTCCAAGGTGGCTTTGCCTGTTCCTTCCTTTAAAATATACCCTACAGCACCTGGTATTCATTGGCAATCTCTAAAAAGGGATGACCCTCCTCCTAAATCAAGGGATGACAACTGTTTTGGAGTGGGGGGGAATTTCTATCTCCAATCTCACCATCAACCTCACCACACCCTCTCTACATATGAGGATCCTTTGTTTTCCTTCAGGTTTAGGTCCAATTGGCAATTGGAAGTGAAATTGCATCACTTCCTCTCACAATTTTTAATAAGAGTCAGAGGGAAAACAAGAGAGGGGTGTGGGTTTTGTGCTGTTGGAAAGTAAAGTTTTGTGTGTTGCCATGCAGGGGTGGGGAGACTTTGGGTAGAATTTTTGAAATATTTGTGCCTAAAATTGTGCTTTAAAAATACTATAGGTTCAAAGGGTTTGGGAGGACTGGAGATGGTTCCCATTCCTGACATGAATGTTCATGTTCTTAGACATTAGCAGTGTTTGTTGATCCAGATTTGGTATCAGGGGTGAAAGTGGCTGGTCTGATACAAAACACATTTGATCTACCGTACCTTCTTGGACATAAACTTTATCTTTGGGTGATCTACTCAAATTGAACATAAACTTTATCATTGTAGGAGTAAAACTGCTAAACAACAACAAAACTTGTTGGATCATTTGGGAAGAAAAATAGTGAAGAATTACATTCCTACCCTTCATATTTCTTCAAGGGTCTGGCAAAAATGGGGGAGTGGGTGTTTTGTAGCTTCAATTTCTATCGTTTATTTTAAACAAAGGCTCCCCTATATCCCCTTGGCATAGAGTTATGTTTGTTTGGGTGCAGAATATTAAAATAAAGTGCAGAACACACACAGCCTTCAGTATTCTAAGGTTAAAAAATGGAACATGGCAACTGCTCTCATTCTACAGGATCATCAACATCATTGGCATCTCATAGGCCCAATGGTAAAATCTATCTCAAGTCTGCTTAGTAGAATGAAACATTCCCCTACATTTGATCTCCCTTAAAGGAGGAGATGCTCTGGGGTTCCCCTCTCCTGATGAGAAAACTTTGAGATGTTTCCTTTAGAAAAGGCTCAGATACTCACTCCTTTTCTACCCAACAGCTTGTGTTAAGCTAAGGCAACTCTCTTGCAGCATTATCTCTTGAAGCTCTGTGCCAAAAGCCCTTTATGGCCTGCAATGACTTTGACATACTTACACAATCTGTCTTCTCTCTCTTGCTCTCTCAGCTCTGGAAAGTGATAGCCTTGTTCTTTTTGAGTCTCTTCCTCTACAGCACCTGACAGTTCTTTTATTTTGGCACTGTATTTTCCCCCAAAGAAGATAATTCTGCTGTCAAGGCCACTAACGTGCCACTGAGGCATTGCTTTCCATATTTAGAAATCTCTCTCTTCCTGTGGAATTTGGACTCTTATGCCAGACAGGAAAGACAGAACTGACAAAGAGTGGATTCTACCCTTCTGAGACCCCAAATATTTTCAAAATGTGCCCAAGCTAATCCCTGCTGTCTCATTCCATCAAAGTTTTAAGATAGAGGTGGGTAATGTTTCTCCACAGAAGGACACTTTGGAAACATAATGAGAGATCACAAGAGAGAAAGAGGGACCTATCTTCAACTAATTTGCTTAAGCATATGTGTATTATGTCAAATTTTATCTGTCACAGAACAGCCCCAAACAAATTCTCTAAAGAGGAAGGAACTGGTGGCCAGGCAGTATTAAAAGATCTATGAGTATATCAGTCAGGAGAAAGAGACAGGAGAAAAATATTTCTGTATGCATCCTCATGCAATAAAATATATATAGACATTAGCAAGTGCAGCTTGAAAAACACAAATATTACTATATTCTCAGCTTAGACAGAAGAGTTCTATTATCCCGGTCTAAGAACTATAGAAGAGGAAACCTTGGGATTCTTTCATGTATTGCTGGAGTGGAAGCTGGGTTGATTGCTTGCTCCAGCTCAACATCAAAGCTTTTGAGGGTAGGTGGTGAGCCCTTGTGAAGGTCAGCAGGGGCATGACTTCCAGATGTGATGTGGCTATTATTACTCACAGGTTATTTCCTTTCTTAACAAAGCATGTGGTAGGCCAAGAAGCAGCAGAGTGTGTTTGGGAAACACATTACCACCCACACATGTGCTAAAGGTGGATCCAAAAATGTTTCCCATAAAAGATGCTACCATAATAACTGTGTCATTGCCCAAGGGTACTTCTAGCCATCATTTTAAAGCATGGGTCTGTATTAAGAGTTCCTACCACTTCTACTACCACTTGACGCAGTATGCATCATAACCTTTACTCAGAAAGACACAAAGAAGGGGGAAAGTAGCCTTTGTCTTCCTTGTAACCTGAACCTGTCTTCAAAATCAATCCCTCTCAAGTGAACCTGAGACTCTCTCCTGCCCTTTCCAGCTATTTATTTAGAATGTGATGCTATCCTTCCACAGACATTCACCCAAGGAGTCCAGCAAGAATTTGAGAAATGAAAAGTCAAAAATTAAAATAAAACAACTTTCAAACACATAAAAACAGATTTCAAGTCCTGAACATCAGGGAAGAAGTATAAAATGGCTGTCACACATACACACCCTAACTGCAATGTTGGGGCAATGTTATAAATCTATGGTGTTACACCAAAATGCAAAACTGTGACTCAACAGTTGCTACACCGAAAGACCTATTTAGAACTGGGCCACAAATGGCACAGCTTGGTTCTTTCAATCAAACAAAACAGACAGAAAATGGTGATTAGCTTTCAAGATCTTTTGTACTCTCCTGCCAAAACAGTGGACACCACTTGTGTCTAGAAAGTACCAGAGTACAATGTGCTATTAAGCAACAGGACAATAAGAAGAAACCATTTGATTCATCTGGTTCTGAGCATCAGTCACCAAGTGGGCCTATTCAAAGCCCCAGGGAACTGAAAACACTGAACAATGTTTTAGTTTGGCTTTCATTTCCTCCACAGCTTCCACCAAGTCTTACCTTGCACTATGAGATGAACCCGTGATGTCTTTGGATGGTTGTCTGTTTGTACGGAGCAGGTGTAAGGGCCTTCATCATAAATGTCCACATTATGGATCCTGATGCTGTACTGGGTTTTGGTGTTTGTGAGGATAACCACTCGGTCATCTATTGACCATTTATCATTTCCTGCATAAAGAATTGTGCTACGGTTGAGCCAAGCTACTCGCGTGACTCTGTCATCCACAGTACACCTAAAAAAGGAGGAACAGAAAAGAGAATGCTTGTTATTGTTAATATAATATTTATATTTATTTGCATCCTGCCTTCCTCCCAGAACTGGGACTCAAGCCAGCTTACAGTTTAAAAGAGCAATACAGTTAAAAACATACAAAAAGGGAACATTAAACTAGAATGAAACTAGTCACAATATTAAAACACTTTAAGTTGCTAGTTAAAAGAATAAATGCAATTAAACAGATTAAAATTCTATTAAAATAGTACTTTTCAAAACAATAATGCACATCCTAGCCTACACTAGGAAACAGCCTAAGTTACAATTGAAATGTTATTCTTTAGCTATTGGGGAAAGAAATTATGGCAAAAAATCAGTTACTTGTATTTAGTTACCGTATTTCCATACTCTGTTTCCAATGAAGATGCTTCAATATGGCCACTCAAATGTGTTAGGAATTAGAGATGCAAATACTATTCTCAAACTGTCTTGTATTCGTGGAGAAAAGTATCTCCCACTGGAACCAAAAATAGAAATGACTGAGACTATTTTCACATTTTGAAGGGGGTGTGTGAACATTTTACTAAGGGAGGGGTGACATGTGAAAAATATTATATTTTTCACAGAAGCAATTTTTGCACACATGCAAACCTTTTTTTGGGGAAAAATTCACATAAAGTCTGGAAAATCATTGCCAAAATGTGCAAATTCCTGTCTTGACCAGTAGAGAGAAAACATTTGATATTTCCTTCCTTCCTTCTTGGTTGTGAAAACAAAAGGAGTGATTAATTTCACCTTCTAATTTGCTGCTTCATGGTTAGCAGCTGCCTGAATCCACTCAGAAAGGAAGACCTGCAGACAGGCTAATATAAGTTGTGCTAGAAATGCCTTGAAAACTGCAAGAGAAGCATTGCACATGCTCCTTGCAGTCTAGATGTCCACCTCATTTGAGGAAATCTAGTTTGGCTTGGGAGTGGATTTGTTTTCTGCTGGATGGCATCACATCATGGGATTAACTGTTCAGCCTTATCCAGTATGAAGGAAATCATTCAATTTACAGATGAATTTTGATTGCTAGTTTGGGCTGACAACACAGTTTCTATAGATACAAGCGGGTGACCTATACCTGTGAGCTGTAGGAAGCCCCAAATGAAATAATGAGATATGTCCTGCAACATTTACCTTTCTTGTACCTTCCAAAGGATTACACCTTGCAGATTTCCATATTCACCCTGCACACACCTTACTATTGCTTCCCTTTTCTACCTGGTTTCCTTCTCATTGGTTCAACCCTTCCTTCACTGAGTAACATTTTCCTTTCATTCCACTGCAGAGAGACTTATTCCCCTTTCTCTCTCCAAGCAGCTCACTTTCCATGCATCTTAATCCTGGGTTACAATGGCAGCAGCCTGATGTTCTAACATGCAAACCCTCCCATTATTCAAATTAACTGTGGGAGAGCTAGGCACAGCCTAGTTAAGTTGAGCCCTAGGGGGATTGCAGTCTAGTGGACTATTACTCCCGTCTCAGTTCATTATAATGAATAATAAAGAGATACTTACACATATTTTTGGTAAATTATTCATTGCATGGACTGGAAAAAATCGGGGCAGTAATATGTAAAACAGACAACTTGCATGTCTGTGTTCATATAAATATCTAGCATAAAGCCCTTTAAGGGACTCGCCAGTCTCCTCATTAAAGATGAAGTACAAGGATCAGGGTTTGAAGAGACAATCAGGATTCCTTCATGCTGACTTTGTACAGAGTGGGAGAGAAAAAATAACAACTTTGATGTGTAAATTCTGACTTGGTGGAGGGCCAGATTGCTTGCCTTTCTAAGACTGCATCTTTGGTATTTATTTATGTAGTGAGTGTTAAAGCACTATGGATCAACCCATGTGCATATTGCACTAATAAATAAAATAAAATAAAATAAAAATTATTCTAGCCAATCCAGACTATGAAACTTCCCAAAGGATTTTGTTATTTGCTTACAGAGAATATATTTCCATAGTGATTTCTTCCCATTTTAAAGGTTAATTAAGACCACAATAGTTGGTATTCTGCATAGATTAGTCTGAGATTCCTTGTCACAAGAGAGTAGGGGTGGAAAGAATATTTGAACACTACATATATATTGAAAAACATGTTTTTTGAGTGTTGAGAAACCTGGATGATAAGAATCCTGGGCTGATGAGTATCTTTGTAGTTTGTTATTTGTTTTACATATGGTTTTGGACATGGTTGTTTTGCATAGAAAACAGAATTTTCTGTGCAGAAACAGCCCTTTCTTCTTCTATGAAGAAATATTATTTTCTATGCAGAAAATGCTATTTGCTCGTTGAAAATACAATTTTCTGTACAGTATAAATATCAAATTGGGAATAAGCTTCAGAAACTGTGCGGTTGTTGAAGACTTTCTCACAGCAGTAGCAGTGAGCACTTTGGCCCGCACCCACACCCTCCTCCCTCGGAACACCTAGCCCTGACAGAGCCTTCAAAGCTGCCCCGTCAGCCCAACCACAGCAGTGGTGGTGTGGACTCAGGAGCTCTCCCCCACTATTTGATTTTAGTGGATGTGACCTTTCTTCATTTGGAGGGCTGCCTGGCTGCCTCCAATTATATCACCATCAGTGGTGGCTTTATTGGAGGAAGGGAGCTAGTGAGAGGGAGAACTAGCCCATTTTATTCTGAATTTACTAAGAGCATTATTGTTGGGAAAACCTTGGGCAGATGGCTATTTAGCTGCTGTAACATCTTTTTCTGCCATGGGGCTGGGAATGATCTGGGAGCAGTAATTGAGATTGTGTGGGAGAATGGAAGGTATGGCAGGAACAGAGTGAAAGGATGTTATAAAAGAAGGTGGGATTGATGCTTGAAAGCTATCCCTCCTTCAATTCACTCTGTTTCCCAGAATGGATTGGAGAGCACACCAATCATTCCACAGACCCTTACTCTGCTCCTCTGCAATGCCATATGCAATTGCATATGGTCAAAAATAAGTCTCACATTATTAATGACCTCCTTTTAGATGAGGCCACCAACCTGGTTTGCTTTACTGAGAGCTGGTTGGGAGAAGCCAAAGCTGTAACTTGGGTGCAGGCCCTCCTGTCTGGGTACTCAATCAGTGAGCAGGTAAGGAAAAGTGGGTGGAGTGGGGCAGAGTGGCTCTAGTTCACAAAAACAACCTGATCTTGACCAGGATGCCTGTCTGGAACACAGTCCATGTTGAGTGTATGTATGGGCCTATCGCAATTGGTTGTTGGGCCCACTCATTGTGCGGGTCATACCCCCAATGCAGTCTTTAGTATGGAACAGGAATATCCATTGACGGAGGTTATTAAAAACCACTGCATTGTCATGGATGAATCATTTCCTAGTCAAGACTGAACTAAGAACCACTGTCCACCCCACTGGGGGTGGCAGACCTATTAAAATGGTCTGCCCTCAAAGCCTAATGGAACCTATCGGACTCCAGAAAGCCTTAGGGAGTTTAATGATTGGTAACACCTGTGATTCTGTTGAAGCTTTGGTTAATACCTGGAACACTGACCTTACCAAGGCTATTGACACAATTGCTCCCAAGCATCCTTTCCAGTCCACTTCTAACCGTAAGTATACGGAGGACCTTAGGAAGATGAAGTGGGCTGGACAATGGCTAGTGCACATCTGGCAGAAGACTCAACTCTTATGCGACAAGACTTGTCATACTTTTTTTGGTCCTATTGAGATGCAATACATTCAGTGCAGAAATCTTTCTCTTCTGCACATATTGCATCTGCAGAGTTCTGTCTAGCAGAGCTGTTTAGGGTGGTGGGGGAGCTGATGCGGGTATTTTTGCAATGTGGTCCCTCATGCCTCTTCTTTTTCTGAACCCCACTTGGACCTCTGGGATTTCTCTCTTCATGTATGGTTAGAGTCTATGTTGCAGAAGTATTCAGACCCTGAAATTGCCCAGACTTTCCCCCATAATCTACATGTTTCAAATCAATAATGGGCAGTTGGACCACTGGGTTACCTACAGCTGCCACAAATCATTCCTTCTAAGACCAAAACTGAGGTAGCCAACATTGATCACATGGCTAGATGTCTTGATGTGAACACAGAGGATTCACTTATGTCACCACCAGTGGGTGGTGATACTGCATAGAAGATACTATATAGACAACTGCCCACCATTTCTTCAGAGTGCTTTGGATTTTCTGGAAAGATCTTGAGCAAATGGTGAGTTATTGAAAAGTTTCTTAAGGAAGGGATGGCCCAGATTCACTGTGGGAGTGGCTTTCCCATATATGGACAGTCTGCAGGCATCTGGACAAAGCAACTTGAGGGTGGGGGGGTGGCATAGCAAATACAGACATATCCAAAAAGAAACATCTAGGCAGCTCAGCCATTGTGTTTTATGGCTAAGTTAAGATTTGATCCTGAGTTCTAATAGTTCAAGTCCATGACAGTTACCTCCACACTATGGTGTTTCAGTTTATTGACCCCAACCTATGAGAAAATTATGACAAGTATGTATTCAAGCTTATACACATTGTATCTGACAAATGCTAGGAGAAAAAATGCATAGAAACATTTAGTATGCATGAACTCTCATGTGATACTGTTTGAAACTAGATTCAATCATATTTGTATAGCCACTGGAACTAGTGAAACTGAATTAAGTTATGACTAATGTTCCCCACTGATTTCCATGGCTCCCCTTTCTAAGGCCAAGATACTATATGCTTTCTGTTTAATGTAAACACACACACACACACACACACACACACACACACACACACACACAGTTATTCCAGATTGAACAGGATTATGATAAAGTCTCCAGCAATCAAAGAGGTGAAGAGACATCTTCAAACTATTTTGATAATGCAGGCATGCTGTGACAAAGCTGAATAATAAACCAAGCCAGGAGGTTTCTCCTAGAAGGGATCAAATTAAGAGCAAAGGCAAATCCACATTAACATTCGCTTAAAGCTCCCAGTCCATCTTCAAAGTAATCATGCTACTGTAAAATACACAAGGAGAAGAGAAATAAATCTACAGAGTTCCAGAAGGAATGGAAACAGCTATGGTGGTGAGTGTAGTATTTTTGTGTGTAGGTAGTAAAATACCTTTTTAAAAATTATCCTCTAAATATATCTTCTGCAGAGCAGATTCAAATGGAAGAAAGAGTCTCAGTTGTAAAGCTGTATTAACATTCATGATGCCATAAAGGATCAAAAGCCACCAAGGCTTGAAAGCACATGTAGCAAACATGTTTCTGAAACCAATAACTCTTAGTTTGTATGTTCTTCATCATTCATGGCTTTTGCCATTTTAACCATGCTCTGATGTTGCTTGGCCATACATGTTCCTGTTTTAATCTGTGAAATGTTGGAAGGTATGCAACAGCAGCAGCAACAACAAAAGCCACTTATGCTCAGGTACATTTGGCATAATAGGCATGCCAGTCAGCAACCTGCTACAGATATAATAGATATCTAGTTTTTAGCTAGCTTGCCTAAATATAATAGAACACTTACTCTAACCTCCAAAAGAGTTATCTCAAAAAATGTCAATACCTCTGGTTTATTTCTGCTATAACCGATTACCAGGACACCATTTCCCTTGTAGAATTTTTTTCTCCCCAGTTATCATAAGGTCAGTCAGATTGAGTGTTGTAGACATAACATCTAGTAATTGCTTTATTTGCTTATTTGCTTCTAAGGGGCTCATAACTGGGTAGCTTCTTTTTGTAGTCACTCTGGTTATATAGTTATTAACCAGATCCAATGAAATTTCATTCCAGGAGTTTGGCATGGAGTGGGGAGTAAAGGGGGGGGTGAGGAAGAGAAGATTTATTTGCAATGATCAGAAATAAACACAGGTCCTCAGAAGTAAACAGAAAAGAACAGAGCCTGGCCAGGCTCCCAACTCGTTAAAGATGCAAATGAGGAATAGGCCATCAGAACATGAGGTCCCACTAATCCTTTCTCAACAACGTAAATCGTCAAATTAGCTTCTAGTACAATGACAGCTGTGGCATGTAACATCAGGTTTAATACAATAGATCCTAGAGGGAAGAACAATGTCTGTCGGGCTTCTGCCTTTGTCACCGTTGATATTTATTCATGGTGATGAGGACAGAAGGCTCTTAGCTTTAGCTCCCAATCCCTTCTGTTGGCACCGCTGTGCTAAAACAGCCATGAGTCTATCCATCCATTTCTTGGCAAGCATTCTTTCAAGTTCGCTTCCTCTAACTTGCTGGCTCTTCTCTTATCAGCCATGTAAAGGCCTGATATTTCAAGTAGAGTAAGACGACCATTTATTCCAGCCATGTAAAGTATTGGAATTTGACCAAACTTTTCTGGGTAGCTAGCTCTAGCTGAAAAACTCAAGAAGCTCACCATCTTTACAATATGGGGGATGATGTTTTGAAAGGCAGAAGTCAATAAGGGCCTTTACAAACGGCCAGAAATAATGCAGCTTGAAGCCACTTTAACTGTCCTGGCTCAGTGCTAGTGAATCATGGGAACTGTATTTTTTCTGGGACATGGAGCCTTCTCTGTCAGAGAGCTCTGGTACCACAGTAAACTACAGTTTCCATGATTCCTTAGCACTGAGTGGCCTCAAGCTGCATTATTTCTGGCAGTCTGTAAAGGCCTAAGTAGATCAAATTGGAAGGCTGAAAAATCAGAGGCAAAAGATATATCTAGTACAAAGGGCTTAAAGCTGCGTATCTGGGAAATGATATGTAAGGAAAGAAACAACAGATGGAGGGAGAACTGTAGATAAATCTGGAGATAAAGCATAATTAACTGGATGCCTTCTTTTAATTCCATCCCTAAGCTGAAAGTGGTTTAGATACAACACAGACTGAGCTGACCTAGTATCATCTTAGCTGGACTTCAGCCACCTTTGTGAGTTAGTATTACACTTTCAGACCATGTTTCTATTGGATGATGGTAGAACACAACTTTCCACAACCATACTTCTGCTTTCCTTCTGTTTTCCATGGGGACACTGTCAATAGTGGAACACCCTTCACCGACACCAAGGCATACCTCCACAGCCAACCAGTAGCTAGGGGAGAATGCAGAATGAGAAACAGCTGCCTCCCTCTTGGACCACCAACATATTCAATTGATATCCAGGTTGGTAATAGCTCTTTCTTTCTCCTGGATGACAAACTTCAACTGAAATATATTGGGGAGTATTCCCATCTAGCCACTGCTTGGCTATGTGATCAATTCTGATGCTATCAAGGGTTGGGCATAGTGGAGGGTGTCTTTGCCCAAGGAGATACTGAATACCACCCCTTGCAACAAACAAAAAACATATATTCTGGTATAATAGGAAGTTGTGCTATTGTACACCACCAACAGAATTCACACTGTAGTGTATATTTTAGTTAGTCTAAAGAAGCACACTCTATCTATCGATCGATCGATCAATCGATTGATCAATTTATCTATCGTTTTTAAAATGAATCTGCTAGTTTTTAAGGTGCTACAAAATTCCTTTCTTTTTTAATTTAGCACAACACTGTGCCAAACCTCTGAAATTTGTGAGGGGGGGGTACGAACAAGACACTAAAAATGGTGAATGAGAAAAGTTTAGTGAAATGGTTTGGGAAGAATTCAATGCACTTATTTATGGGGTGACTCTGTTTATTTCATGAGGTCTACTCCCACCTAACACTGCTTAGGACTGAGAAAGACTTGTAACAACTTGAAACTGTACCAGTGATCTTACTGGTATTTCCATAGGTATGCTAGGGAGCTTGGGGGCTGTGGCAATCTCATGAAGTTAACTGAGGCTGCTGACACACTGCAGAGTAAATGCAGCTTGGCATTGTGTTCACTGTCATGGCTTCAACCTATGGAATCTTGGAACTTGTCATTTGTTGAGGCACCAGAACTCTCTGAGAGAGACAGTTAAATATCTCACAAAACTACAAATTGTAGAATTTCATTGCACTGAAACATACTGTGTCAAAATTACACTACTTCTGCAGTGTAGGTGCAGCCTAGGGTAAGTCTGGACAGCTGCACACAACATTTCACCAAATATACTTCAAAAAGTAAGACAAATATCTCCAACTTGCAAACATTTTAGACGTTTTTCTCCTACAATAGCAAAGTATTTGAAAACTACAATTTTTGAAGACTAGTTGCAGTTCAGACCTTATTATGCACAGAATTCACATTTTTTTGCACAAAAGAAAAGCAAAAAATGCTGTTTTCTGCACTAAAAATCCTGTAGTTGGGAACTTACTCTGTGAAATATTCTGAAACCATGAGAAATATTTCCTGTGTGAAAATTGTATGTGAACAAGTGTGAGTTTTGCTTAGAATGTCTCCAATCTCAGCATTTAACCTGAAAAAGTGGGGAAAATGTGTGCACAACAGGTCCCAAACTAAAGTTTATTATCATTGCAAGATTCCTCTCAAAATTTTCCAACATTGAAGCAATATGTTGGTCGTTCTTTTGTGAAAGGTGAAAGATTTATACGATCTGAAGAGAAGACATTGTTTTGAATATTATTGAGCCGTCCATGACATGAAAATATCCAAAGCAGATATAAATTGCCAAAAGCAAACCTTTATATAAGGGGTACCATTTTATTACCTCACTGTGTATAATGGGCCTTGAACACCCACAAATGTTAGTATCCATATGGGGTGGGGTTGGGGTGTACAGAAACCAAACGCCAGCAGATACCAAAGGCCGACTATACTGGAGGATATTGCAAATATTTTTTTTCTTAATGAGAGTTATCACTGAATAGGTATGGAATGTCTTTCCTTCACCACTGATTAACCAACACAATAGACCATTACATGTTTCTGACAATGAAATATGGGCTTCTCTAGGTTGTATTTGGGCACACTGAATTAATTGCATTACTCTTTTAAATCAAATCCAGATTCCACTTTCTCCAGTACCCTACTCCTCAGTCAGTCTCCCTCTTTCCCTGACTTAGAACATATCTAGACAGAAAGCTGTTTATAACCCTCTTAATAAACCTATTTCTTGCCAACACTTGAATCTACTGCTCAAGGCTCGAGTGACAGTACAGGAGTTTGACTTCCAAAACTCTTGATCCTTTTATTTTACAACTGATGCATCAGCCACTAAAGCTAAACTGGTTAGAGACCTGACCTTTTAGGATACTTTTTTTGTTAAATTAAATATAGTGACTGCATAAAAAAAACACAACTAAAAAAAAAACTAGTGGCCCATATTCTGATTTTTCACATACAGTTCTTCAAATCTAGACCAGATTTGTGCCTATGCACCAAGTATGCACCAAGCCTTTGCCTTGCCAAGGAATTTGACTGCCTCCTTTCAACTCACTAAAAAGTAAGTTGCTAGCTGGACAGAGGGTAAAGTTGCATTGTGTGGCCCAGCCAAAGGAGCAGGTGAAGTAGCAAGTAAAAGACACCCACGGAGAGAATTAAGGAGACTGATTAAGGGACATGATCCAGCAAAATGCCCTCTTCATTGCAGCCTACTGTTTGCAGAATTGTGCACTCGCTGAACAGCAACCTCAATCAGCTGGCTGTGTAAGAATTCAATCAGTGCTAATCTAACACAATACACCACCTGCTCCCTGACTGATTTCTAGTGTTCTTCAATCAAAAGGAGGGAAGGGAGGGGAGAAGCAAAGAGTTTATTGCCAGCAGTGTTAGCAGACTTGGAAAATTCAAGAACCTGAGGTCCTCTCGTCTTTTTTTAAAAAAAAATTGTCTTCAGCCTTTGAAGGAGAAGAAGGCAGTGAGAAGGAAATAAAGAGCACAGAGAGAAAGATTCAGTGCAATGACAGCTCGCTCTGTAATTAAACACACAGTAATTAACAAGTGTTAATACCAGGCTCTGGCTACTGTGAAACAAGCATCTTGCCTTTGAATGGGTCTTCTTTCCTAGTTTAGCAGGAAAAAAATGGGGGAACATAGAAACTACAAATAAGTACCTCACACACACAGTAATTCCACCTGGGTGGAAAGGGGGCAGGTCAAGGCATTAGGAAAAATGTAACAAATAAAGGTACTTGGAAATGTGGAGAGCACATGAAAAGGCAAGGGTCGTACAGAAATCCACAAAATTTCACGTCATGTCAAATATGCCATATGGATCAAACTAGATACTATACTGCAAAACCTATGACCCATGCCCATACGTTTTGTGTTTTTGTGTTTGTGTGTGTGTGTGCAGCAAATTCCATTCATTCAAATGGAAATTTAGATTGCAATAAATAACCATATGAAGAAAGGGTTTGGCCACTTTTACTGTGGATGATGAGAATTGTAGTCTAACACATATGCTAGATCCTGGATCAGGGAAGGCAAAGGATTACACTGTAAGGACTCCTTAAAAAGACTTAGGCTGCATTTGCACTGTAAAAATAATCCAGTTGATACTGCTTTAACTGCTATGGCTCAGTTCTATGGATTTCTGGAAACTGTAGTGTTGTGAGACATTTAGCTTTCTCTGTCAGAGAGCTCTGGTGCCACAACAAACTACAAATCCAAGGATTCCATAACACTGAGTCATGGCAGTTAAAGTGGTGTCAAACTGCATTATTTTTGCAGTTCATTTACAGCCTTGGAGAAAATTTCTGAGATTTCTCTCTCCTTTCCAAAGCTTCCACCTTCCAGGAAAAGAAGGTCACTTTGCAGAATTTCATCCAAAATCTTCACTTTTTTTTTTCTCTCAGGGTGTGCTGGATAATGATAACTCACATACACATGCCAAATAAAGTTGGAAGATGTAAGTGATCCTGGGAGAAATCTGGCTGCATCTGCATTGCAAAAATAATCCAGGTTGGCACCACATGATGCTATGGAATTCTGAGAATTGTAGTTTTCTGAGACATTTAGCCTTCTCTGTCAGAGAGCTTTGGTGCCACAACAAACTACAGTTCCCAGAATTCCATATCATGGAGCCATGACTGTTAAAGAGGTGTCAATCTGGATTATTTTTGCAGTGTGGATACAATCTCAGTGAAATCCCTCCACCCCATCTCCTAGCTTGGCTATTTTTTTTTTAAGTTCAGAAACAATATAGAAGATGTCCTTTGGTGCACAAATTTATTTTAAGGAACACATTGATATGCAACACATAATTTGTCCCTTGATAGGTTCAGCTCAAATGTCCCATTCCTACCCATCTCCAATTATTGCTAAAGATGTATTTCATGCTAGGATCCCAAGTTCCAATCTCTCTAACTCTTAAATGAAATGGAGAAGTTTTAGCCATCAAGGGAATATGTCTCAGGGTCTTGGCGGCTTGCCCAGAAGGATTATTATACAGCAGGTTGGGTTCTGTTGTAATTATCTCCCAAACAGCTGGACTAGTTGGATAAACTCTCTGTATCTTAATACATGATGCAAGAACAGCCATGGAGAATTAAACTGCAATAGTAGATTGTCTGGGTAGATAGGCAGAAGTGGAAAGCTTAGATAGAAGTTTTCCTAAGCTTTAAACTTAGGAGTAGCTGGGAGCATTAACTGTCCTGAATCCACCTCTAGTGGATTCAGGATAATGCTCTAAAAGTGCAATTTACACCTTTCCTCTTTGAACTTTCCCCTCTGCATGTTCCTTTCCCCCTTATATTTCCACACAAGCAAAAACCCACGTAGAAATCTGTGAAAAGCAAACTCTCCCTTTCGGATAACTTGACCTTTCTGTATATATGAACCATTGAAATAAAGCCAAAATTTCACATCACTTTTTTCTGCTATATTGTTATTTTATGTGTTTTCTTTTTTAAAAAAAAATTAAATAAAATAAGACAATGCACCTTAGAACAGAGGACAGCATCCTCTTTTCTCACAATGGTCAAACATGGATGTGAAACATGCATATCAAACAAGAAGACTGTAATTTTCTGCATTTGTTATTTCTCTAGTATTCTCTGGCATCTAGTAGATGCTAGTATTCCAATAAAGCATGGTTTGTAGTATATAATCTGGGATTGTCCATAAAATATTTTGTAGAGCAGACATAGGCAGGCACTAGCTAAAAGGGTTCCAGTCTCTGTGCAAGGCAGACTGCAGTCCCCCCTCCATGAGGACACTCCTGTTTTTCTTCTGTAAGGAGTTAGGGCAGACACAAAGTGGATTAACTCACACAGAAATGAACAACTGAGCAGAAAAAGGAGGTAAGAAACTGTAGTCACATTATAGAATACCTACATCGTAACTTGCATTCCCAGAATCTGAGTATTGCCATTACCCAATAGTACCATCCCCTACGACTCCATAATCATCTCCAATGTTCAACAATTTGGGCTTCAGGGACATGCAGCCAATGTGGTGACAAAACAGCAGAAGGCAAATGTTTACCTTCCCCCCCTTCACCCGCTCATCTGGAAGATTTACAGGTTTGCGCAAAGCAGAGTTTGAGTTTTTAATTAAAGCTGGTTAAACGGAAGCATTTTTGAGCTCTGTTTGTCATGAGGCATATGTTTGATAGAGGACAAGAGATGCTAGGCAAATGGTGTTCAAGTTCCCATGGCATAGTATTTATACACCCTGCCTATTTTACATGTTGCAGCTCAAGGAAAGAAGTGAATGTCTGAGGTTAAGTTCTAGAATTGCAGAAGTCTTGAGCCTCTTCTTTCAAGTGATGGGGAAGACCTCTATATGAACCTCTGAAGAACCACAACCAGACAATATAGACATTATCAAATTAGATGACCATAGAGGTGGCTTCCTATGTTCCTGTGCTTCTGAGGCACAGAAGATTAGCAAACAATCTTCTCTTCAGACAATGACCAGATTGCAAGCAGTATAGTTTATTTAAAAAAAAAAAAAAACCTCCAGTGGAGTTGAATATCACATGAAGAAAGGAATTCGAATCATTTCTTCATATCAGTTATTGCAATTAAAGTCCCATTACATTGTACTGTTTTTTAACTGCTAAAGAATTACTGTGAAGATGAGTGCAATGACATTGGATTGACTTGGCTGGTGTCTCTGAGATGTTTTGGACTACAAATACCCTAGCCAAAGTGTATGCTAAAAGTTTCATGGCAAGGAGTTAAAGGAGGGGTAGTTCAGAATATATGATGGGCATCAGATTGGTTTTCAGTAGGCAGCTGATGATCTTTGGGCAAACCAGTTTTATCTAGCTCTTGATAACACTACTAGGCTGTAGTCAAAGTAGGATAAGGTAGGCAGGGTGGTGGTAGAGCTTTTTCAAGTTAAAATAAAATGAAGTATTCCTCTTCAATAGCTAGCTAGCTATTGGATTTAAAATGTTCAGTACAATCCCTATATCTGCAGGAGCAGTAACCAAAGTTTCATTTAATCACATATGAAAAAAAAATGTTCTCTATAGGTATTTTCTAGGTCCTCCAGCGCGATTCTATGATATGCTTCTAGCAGAGGCTGACCATAGAGTCATTCTGTAGGACAAAGAAATGCCTAGAATTGTGTTCTCTCTAGGAATTTCTAGGTCCTCCAGTATGACTGTATGGTCAGTTACCACCAGAAGCCATTCCTTTCAATCAGGTTAGCTATTATCCATAGTTTCAAGTTTACAAAGTAAACCTGGGAACATATCTCTGGTGGATATGAGGTCACACTGTGATCAGTTATCAAAGTCTGTAGAGTACTGAACAGTGGGTTAAAGCAGATAAATTAAAAAGTTCTAACACAATACTTACATTCTGACAATAGTTAGTGATATTTGTCAGGACATGATAAGTTAATAAGAAAGATCTTCAGTAGAGACTGAAAAGAGGGAAGTGTAAATACATGTCTAACCACACTTGGAAGGGCATTTTGTAGGATACAAACTGAACCACTAATGGCCCTATTCCTGGCAAACTCCAAGCAGATCTCAGACCCATGTGGAACATCTAGGAGCACCTCTTCAGAATGATTCAGTTACTGGTCATGATGACAAAGGAGATGGTATATTTTCAAGTAGCCTAGTCCATAGTTGTTTCTGATTTTGCATCCTGGTACATAAACTCTGAATATGACCTTGGAACAAATACGAAGCCAGTGTATAGCCTTCAGTAAAAGTGTATCTGAGATGGTACCCAACAATATTAATTTTCTTTCCTTTGGCTGCAATTTTTTTTATATAAAAATGAAGCACTCCATAATACTGTAGAAAGTAGCTGCCCTGCTTTAGATATCAGAGGTGATGGCAAAGACTGATAGAAAATCTGTTCTTAACAGTTCCCATTTTGGTTATGGAAGAGACTATCAAAGAAAGCCCCTACATTCATTGAAAATAGGAGTAAACATTTCATTCAGATCTACAGGGGGAAAGAGGCACTCAATTCAATTTTCTTAAGAAGGCAACACTATGGAATTAGCATCCAAGCTTCCCGCAGGCAGAGGCAATAACCTATAAAGAAGTAGGGAACTCTGTAGTAGGATGATGAAACCATATTTTATGAGAAGTGTTATGAAGCATCCCTGCCAAATGAGAAATCTGTAAATTACCTGGGTAAGCAATCAGCCCAAGATTATAATTGCCAATTTGCAAAAATTTCACCAACAATTAAGCAAAATAAAATAACCCACCAGAGGAAATTTAATACCTGACACTGTAGCATCTCCCTCAACTTGCCGAGATTTCAGCACATATATTTTATCTCTCTTTATGCAGTTAAAGGTTTTTGTTTTTTGCTTTTTCATTCACAAGGCACAGCAAAAGTACTAGTAGCCACCTCAGCAGATTTTTTTTTCTGGAATGGACAAAAAATGGCTACAGGTCCCAAATGAAGAGCTGAAGTAATGGGAGTTGGAAAAGATGCAGCCTCTGTTCCATCTGCCCTATTCTTTCACTGATCCATTCGTCACCTTCTTTATGCACATCTTGAGTATAATGCTAGTTTTGAACCTAAAGCAGGATGAGGAGAAGAATAGATGATGAAGCTGTTTAAAAAGGGATGGCTAGGGTGTGACTATCAATCAGAGTGGTTCAAGAAGAGGAATGCAGGGGGATGGAATGCACCAAGCTGCTTTGAATCCCATCCTGGAGAAAAGTTGGGATATATATTTCAATATATAAATAAAATAATAAATTAATAAACCAGTTCTGTGACCAATCAGGTAGTTACATTTCCTAGGAAGAGAAATATTTCCAAATGGAAAAAGGGAACAGCAGCAAGATCTAATCATGTAGTTTCGGTGGCCAATACTAACAGAACTTTGTCTCCCTCCCACCCCGCCTTCCTGCTATAGTCCTCTGTCACACCACCAAAATCATCCTGAGGATTTCCCAGAGTACAGAGAGACTCTAGAAGGGAAGAAGTACTTCCATTTCATGGGTAGCCATTGAGAAAACA
>CM034702.1:23359830-23369975 GCA_020142125.1 Phrynosoma platyrhinos
TTCATTCTTGCCCACATGTTTGAAAAAAGTAGAGATATACATCCTTACTTTGAATTAAGATGCAGTTGGAATTTCTGTTTTTGTACATCCTACTACTTAAAAACAAAACACTAAAATAATTAATTTATTGCATTTGCAATCTCAACCTTACTCCAAAGGGTTCAAAGTTCGGTGGTCCCTACCTTCCCTACCAGGCAATAATCCTATCTATGTTAGGTTCTATGAAAGTGACTGGCCTCGTGTTTCCGAATGAACTTCATTGATGAATGGAGATTTCAACCAGAGAGGCGGTAGAAATATCTTCAGTCCAAATCAGCATGTGGACTCACTACATGTGTACCTACTGAACTTAGAAAAGAAAAAAAAAGCAAACTGAAATGCACTTTTGCAAATTTTGCAATAGAGTAACCCAGGCCAAAAACACACACAAAAAATGTACAGAATCAGGAAAAGCCTACACAAAAATATGTATTTCACCCTTAGGCATTCTATAATGGGGGAAATCACTAGCATTCAATATGCATATTTTAGAGGGAGGAACAGACATTAATGTTCACATGGAAAATGTACATTAAACAATTTAGCTGGTGTGTGTGTGGGGAGGGGGGAGTTATAGGAACTGGAGTGTCAAGCTCAACAGTTGACTATTTGTGGACTCTGTGGTTCAAAAGGCATACACTGAATCTTTAATTAGCAGACATGACTAGGAGTGCTATGTAACTGCCAAAGATGTCTGAACATCTTCAGCCTTTCCAGTCCTGATGCTTATCTCTCCTGACCTGCTAGTCTTTCAGGCTTTTAGCACTTTAACAGCCAGCCAACCCTTGTACAACCTGCTCAGAGTTGTGCCAATCTGTGGAACGTTACATGCCAAGAACTTGGTATTTACAGCAGTCTCTGTCACTCTTCAAGCAAAACAGCAGTTAACAAAGGTCAGAACTTGAAGCTGTCATTAAAAGTTCTCCCGCGGCTGGTTTAAAAAACATTAAAAATTCCCTCTTGTTTCTCTCTGTCCAAACCTGGCTTACTGCCCATTTAGCCCCAACATTCTCTGCCAATGTTCCTCCACCCATCCACTTCAGGAGGCATAAGGCAAGAGTATTATATGGCTGCTATCATGCAAAGAGCCAGCATAATGTAGTGATATGAGCATTGCAGACTAGGGTTTTGAATACCTGCTCAGCCATGGAAACTGGGTGATCATGGGTAAGCCACACACTCTCAGCCTCAGAGGGAGGCAAAGACAAACCTCCTCTGAGCAAATCTGTCCAAGAAAACTCCATGATAGGTTCACCATAGGTTGAAAATAACTTAAAAGCACAGAACAACCACAAACTATGCTGCTAAAGTGGAAGGTTATCCCTGAGTGGCACAGGAACATAGAAACTCACTGTATAGGCTGGACCATTGATCTGTCGAGTGTGGTATTATCTACAGTAATTTTCAGCAACTGTCCAGGTTGTCTCTGACAGAGGTCTTTTCGTATCTGGAGAAGCCATAAATTGAACCTGGGACCTTTTGCATGCAAAGCATGTACTCTGCCATTGAGCTACATCCCCAGGCATGATAATAAAAATCAACAGAAAGGACCAAGAACAGAGACAATATACCATGTCTATGCTGTTTGTTCATCCTATCCTGCTCCTCTAAAAGCATTGGAAATAGAGCTATGGGAGCCACTCATTGTCCATAACAACTGAGCCGTGGTTGGTAGAGAATTGCTTTAGTCTCTTTGCTGGAGTCACAGATGAGAGAGTTATTGTCAGGAACAGCTCATTTCTCCTGGAGCAAAATTTACCTTGCAGAACAAGATGAATTAAAAGGCACAGGAACACTGGATGAGCTAAGCCCTTACTGTGGCTATGGTTCATTTCATGAGATGCATGGACAAACTGAAAGGGTCAACACTGAATGATTAGGATTTGTTATAGTAAAATTAAAAAAAACTGGGCACTTCTCAATGCAAGGGGAAGAACAAAAGGAATTTTGGAGTTGTGTCATTTCTGTTCCTGAAGCACTAGGACACAACTAATTGCAACTTTTTAAATTATCATATACATTAAAAAAAAAATCTGGGCACCATGAAGGGACTGATAGAGTTTCCTGAAAAAAAGAGAAAACTGAATGGGGTATGATAGCACCTTTCAGATTCCTTAAGGGAATTTGAAGAGGACAAAAGTTTAGGGTTGAATTAAATGTTACAGGGAAAGCATATTATTTAAAATCAACCTATATTCCATTATTATGTATTAAGATTAGAGTGAAATGGAATGTATGATAAATTTATCTTACTGCTGTAAATATGAAAATAGATTACAATAAAAAAGGGGGGGGGAATTATCCTATATTCCCTCCCACAGTGGAATTACCCTTAAGACACATGAGTCAGCAATGAGACTTCTGAATGAAGTCCATGTTTACCTTCCACTTAATCACAAAACAAAGCATGATAAATGCAAGATATGTAAGCAAGGAACAGCACATGCTATGACAGACAGATGTCTTTCAGTAAACAGGGGACTACCATTGTAAAAAAAAAAAAAAGTGATGCATTTATTATCGAATTTGACCCCCATTCTCTGAGACTATTGAGGCAGCAGGACTGCAGCTAACATGCACAAGACAAAACGGGGTAGATTTTTGTTGAAAATTAGGAAAAATGTCTTAAAAATAATAGCCATTCAAAAATGGGGACAATTATGTTGGATGGGGCATGATGTTTGTGGAAGAGGGTAGACAACCACCAGTTGGCAATGCTTTAATCAAAGTTGAATACTCTCAGCTAAGTGAGAGGTTGTGTGAGGGAGATGGACTACCCTAGTGATTTGCTCCCTGTATCTGGGCATTCCAACCAGACATTTTATTAATGTTGTACTTCCTGGATTTAAGAATGAAATATACTCCTGGTTCCTCAGATCATTTCCAGTTGTTAGGGGTTTCTTCTGGTCTGAGATGTGTTTGAAGACATGTAGTGTAGAAGTATTGAGTAAGGTCAAAGAGTGTGCAGAGGCACAAATCAGATGTTGGTTTCACCTGTACGCTGGCTTCCTGTTAGTGATGTGTGTGTATTTGCCTCCAAGTCACCTGCCAACTTATGATGACCCAGTGCATTTCCTAGAGTTTTCTTGGGCAAGGAATACTCAGATGAGGTTTTGCCAGATCTCTCCTCTGAAATACAGTCCATGTCACATAGTATTCCTTGGCAGTCTCCAATCCCAATACTAATCAAGGCTGATCTTGTTTAGATTCCAATATGAGATGGGGTTTGACATCTTTAGGGTATTTAGACACTTGTTAGTGACATACAGAAATGTAAATTGCATTATGCATGTGCAGTGATTATTTTGTGAGGTGGGGAAGACAATGCAGAATGGTCATATCCCACTAATGGCTTTTCTGGATGATGGCAATATAAGCGGAATTGTGGATGTGGGACCACTGTACATGCAATAGATCATTAAAATTCACAGAATAGCATATGACTATGCATTGCTTTTTCTCATTGCACATTGGCATTGCACAAGGATTGTAAGCCATGTAGATTGACCATTGGTCCGCGTACATTGCACTACATAGGTATCCAGTTTAGGAGTTGCATAATGCAACTCTGCTGGGGAATATTTATGCTATGATAAAGTGATATAGGATCTCAGCCATAATGTGTAAATGAGACCGCTGGCATTGTGATATGAAAAAAAAAAAAAAACATTAATTGGGCAGTGGACTGTGTCATTATTAGACTACTTGCAGTCTATCATATATAAAGTACCATACAAAAAAAAAAAACAGCAAATAATACAAACATTATAAAAATGACACCCACATCTAATCTAATACTCAGTAGATGCACAACACCCAGAAGTGGTGATCCGGATCCTTGGCTCCAAGAGCCACTTACTAGCATTCATCAACATATTATAATATTAATCAACACTCATAATGTGCAGTGATTTGCATGCCAACAAATATATTTACACTGTAAATTGTTTGTTGAAAAGCCTGAGAGAAATATGCAATTCATTGCTATTGAGCATGGATAGAAAAGCCTGTGTGTGCCTGTATATGTGTGTGTGCATGTGTGTGTGTTTAAACTGCCTTCTTACAGTTCTGCTTGCTCCTTCTTTTTCTTCTTCTCGATTTAGCAAAGGAAGTCATTAGCATTCATTTCAATTATCCACACAGACTTCAGTGCTGAGGCTCATAACTGGAACACTACTGCTCAGAAAGCAAGAGAACTACAAAAGAAACAAATCCATGGGCCACCCAAGAGTAGAACATGGAATGATCAAGAGGGGAGACAAGTGGAACATTTGATTTTAGCCAACAGAGAATCAAACTGCCTTCCAGCCAACAGCTGATTTGTTTTTTTGCTGTTCCCTACCAAATCATTTCATTTTTATCCTTATTTCTGATCCTTATTTCTCCTATCCTCCCTCTCTCTCTGAAGTAGATAAGGTTAAGGTGTTCAGGTACTTTGGCATGCTTTAGCTTAATGGCATTCTTATACTCTTCTAAGATTGTCTGAACTCTTGGATGTGCCACTGAACAAGAATACAGCACTTTAGCATTTATAAGTAGCAGGCTAAATGTTCATGCTTTTGTTCACTTAAAGACAACTGTGCAATTGATAAATGGAAATAGTAAGTGACTATAGCTCAGTGAAAGAACACATGCTTTGCATGCTGAAAATCCAGATTTAATCCCTGCCATCTTTAGGTTTTTTTTCTCCTCCACCCCACTCTCTCTTCCCTTTAATTTATCTGGAAGAATATGATATAGAAAAGCTCTTCCTGAAACTCAGTTGGAGAAGACTGCAATACTGAACAAGATGGGTTTTGGATAAGATTCTGAACCTACAGCCAGAGCAGTGTATATATGTGATTTGAGGAAAAGGATGGAATGGCTCCCCACCCCTCAAAAAATCTGTGTGCAGATATTTATTTATATTTTATATCCCACCTTCCTCCCAGTACAGGGACTCAAGGCATCTTTCATTTTAAATTTCATTTAAACTAGTAGTTGGAAAATACTAGGCAGTGGGATAGGTTCCTCTACTGTATCTGAGGGTAGCAGGCTAATATAGAACAGGATAATCTATATGCAAGAGTATAACTATGATGTGTGTGTGTGTGTGTGTGTGAAGGTATACCTCCACAAATAGGAAGTCTGCTCCCCTTATGAAAATTTCCTACAGTGCCCAAATATTTGTCATTGTAAATAGGGAGACACTGAAAACCATTCACAACTAGAACTTGCAGAGTTGCTTTGTTCACATTCCACTGGTACTTTGCCTGCCCCCAAACTAATATATTTATTTCTCAACATGCAACTTAAGTTACTCCAGTCTGAGGACTGAAGGGAAATTTATTCTGTGGGAGCAGGATTTTTATTTGGAAGTGGTAATGCCCTCATTTTGCTTTCCCCCCTTGTAGCTAACTACCTGTTCTGCTCTTCCATAGAAGGTATTGTTTGGGAGCTTAGAAGGAACAGTTGGAGGGCTGACATACTGTTTCCTCCCTCCCAGCTTCTGCTGCCTCATTCTGCCTAATGGTTACGATGTAAGATGCTCTCTCCATGATTCATTGTAGTATACTGCTGGCAAGGTTTTTAAAAAGTGAAAAAAATAATGTATGGAGAAGGAATTCTGGCTAGAATTAAAGCAATTTTCTATGTAATGTAAACTTATGATTCAGAGGTGCATCATACTATACTGCCTGTGCTTTTAACAAAGACTATGATACATAATTAAGCCTACTGCAGATATTAATATTTTTGCAGTTAGGAGCAGCAGATGATGACACAGACCCACTTGTATCCACTTTTGTGGATAAGTGTCCTGGATGTATAATGGCAGTACATGGAAAGGATGAAACAGCATTTTTTTTTTAAATGAATAGATTTTGAACATCCTTGTTATCATGTTTCTATAGTCATTCTGAAATTCAGGAAAATAAACATCACTCAGGAGAAACAAATCCATAGAGCTCAAACACAATGAATAGTTTCAGTCCAAAACCTGAATCTGAAATGAGTCCAAGAAACATGAACCTAAGAGGGTTGATTTTACTGAAAAAGTAGTATTAATGGAGACTGTCCCTGCCAAAAGAGAACAGTTTTAGAATATGTAGTTACTGTCAAGTGCCATCTACAATTTTTCATGGAATTTTGGGGTGGACCTCTCAGATTTCCAGTATAGCCACTGCGGAGCAAGATGTTTTAAATGGGACTTATGCAGTGCTCAACCAAATCCTCTCTTCTCAATGTGGAACTTCAGCACAAGATAGAAAAACACTATGGCCCAGTTGTAGCAGACATGCTCTGCATCAATCTTAGCTTAAATCCACAGCATTTCTAGGTTGGGCTGGGAAAGACATCTGCCTGAAACCTGAAGAACTGTGCCAGTGAGCAAAGACAATCCTGACCTAGACTGAACAACGGTCAGACTTCCTAGGAGGCAACTTTCTATTTTCCTAAGACATTGTCTGGGCCTCCGTGCTTTGTAGCTCTCTAAGTGAGTTGAAATGACTACAGAGATGTGTGGCAAAGAATGGGAGGCAAGACAGTTAGCGAAGGGGCATTTCATTCCATCAGAGAGTTTCTGAAGAGCTAAACATCCTGCAGAGAGAGAGAGTCTGTGAGACATAAATGTCAGGTTTATGAACAATTGAGCAACTCTGTACCTGCTCAAAATTGATCTTTAAGGTTAGAACACTAAGCATTCCCTCCGGCAACAAGACTCCTCAGCAAAGTGCAGTGCGACAAGCCTGGAGAGGGAGCTGTTAGGCCTTCCTGACCTTTGCTTAGTAAGAAACTCCACTGTGAGGGGCATACACATTTCTTCCATATTATGGATTGTCTCTTCAATCAAGTGTGTAGAATTCAGGCTGCAGAGTTTTGCTGCTGATGTAACTTTTAATAAAAGGAGGTTTCAAAGTTTATTGACAGGGTTCTTAACGTATGCCTATGACAGCTTCTTTCTTAGGTCAAGAATAAAGGTAGTGGTGCTAGGATGTTGTTCTCTGCAGAGTAGTGCATAGTTTGGTCACAGTAGTTGAATACAGGAGTTATTATGGAATTTACTGTTTCTGAATTCAAATACAAAATGAACAGATTTGTTACGTTTCGACTTATGGGTAGATTGTGATATGGGTAATTTCTGAATCTGGACTTTTCTGAATTTAAAATTCAATCTTTAGCTCACAAAATATTGTTGTGGTGGTGGTGGTGTTATTTTGAGCTTGCAAATCATTTCTGTCTTATGGCTACCCTGAGGCAAACTTATCACAGGATATTCTGGGCCTGAGAGTGTGTCAGTCAATCATAATCTTTTTTTTTTTTTTTCATATCACAATGCCAGTGGTCTCATTTACACTTTAAGGCTGAGATCCTATATCACTTTATCATAGCATAAACATTCCCCAGCAGAGTTGCATTATGCAACTCCTAAACTGGATACTTATGTAGTGCAATGTATGTGAAATCAAACTTTGAGGTTGTGTAACATTTGTACCCCATAAACGGCTGTTGTTATGTTACTGGCAGAGCTGGCAAAATGCCCAAAGAGCATTGGTTCACACTGCACATTGGTGAAAAATGTATATCAGTGCCTGAACACACAGTGATATGCATTGTCCACAGTTATGTGCATCACACACAAAAACATGCACTGCATACAAAAGCACATTAGACACTCTTGACAGTATGCTTGTCAGGATCGGCGATCTCAGCTCCCAATAACCAAGAGAATATCTTAGTTTGATTAAAACAAAAAACTGAGACAGAAGTTCCCCTATCTAGGGTTTGTGTTAGCAATCGGGATTTTCCCCTTGAATCATGGTTAAGAATCCCCGTTATTCAACCCCCCCTCCCCGCTGCTATTGCTACCCTTTTAGCCAGATGAAAGTGACCTTTCATGTGACCCTTTTCCCTTCTTGTATCATCATTCAATCTCAATAAAGGAAGAAGAGCGTCCCTGGTGTACAACCCAGATCCATTGCAAGAAGAGGAGTCATAAAATCACTCTCTCACAGCTGGTCATTTGCCCCTCCCATTGTTTCCCAGGTTTAGATGTTAGCATAGTTAATATCTCCCCTCTCAATAAACCAGCATATTGTTACAGCGTTGTATCATCATATCACTATACCACCATATTATGACAGAACCATGCATATGGATTCTGACAATACTGTTGTACAACTTTACAGTTCAGTAAAGGTGTTTCTTAGCACCTCTGCTACATATCTAGGTAAACATACCATTCCTTCTAGGATCCAGTAAAAGATTCTTGTTCTTGTGTAGGGCTAATGTTCAAAGCCCTACACAATCTAGCTCTTCCTTGTCTTTCAGGCTTATTTTGTTTGTTTGTTTTAACCAGCCTTCTCGGGCCTTGCATTCTAGGACCTCTAGGCTTCTCCTATAACCAAGGGTTTCCTCTTCTTTTGCTCAGCTTCATCCTTTTCTACTTGTTGCTCTATACTCTTGGAATTGCATCCTTGCACATTTTCAGACTTCCCTCATTATTTTAAAATCTCAATTAAAGACTTTCTTGTTTTCCACAGTTTTTGGAATTTTAGTTTGATATTGTTTTATAATCTTGTATATTTCGATTATATGTATTTTTCAATTTGCTTTATATTATATTTTTTGTATTTTATCTGGATTGTTTGTTTTATAATTGTATTGTACAGTTTTATAGGTCTGTTATTCCTTCTTTTCCTCTCTGTGTGTGTGTGTGTGTCCATGTGTATAAACATATATTTTAGACTGTATGCCTTTGGCAGGACCTGCTGTTTTTGGTTGTTTTACTTGTCAAGTGCCACATACACTAATGTAGCATATAAATAAACAATCATCATCATCCAAAATTATCACATAGACCTGGTGCAACAGAATTGTCATAGAGATATCCTGCCATTTCTGCTTAAATGAAACATAATATACTAAGGAATATTAGGTGTGCCAGACATCTGTCAGTTGCAGATTAAGTTTCCTGAACCGGTAGCAGAAATGACTTGCTATCTTTTTAAATAAAAGGAAAAAAAACTGAATGAGCATTCAAATTAACTGCAGTATAAAATGTGCATGCAATGCATAACTGTAAATTACATTTGTAGTGAAAAGTAGAATTTGCTGTTGCAGATTAATGCAAAATATTAAAAAATGCACCTCTGAAATCCAGTATAGCATTCATGTGAACACACTCTTGCTCAAAGCTCCTTCTTGCATCAGTACAGAATACAACGGAAGATAGAAGATTTGATTGTGAGTGACATTGCTGGAGTCTTCCCTCCATCAAATCTCAAATTATTGGAAAGAAGAAAGAAAGATGCAGCGAACCACAAAATCCAAAATGACCTGGAGGTCTAAGACCATATGAATTCTAATATAAAATCAGCTATATATATGACCTATGTAGATTGTAAAACAGAGTGGAAACAGACAGAACTGCCTAAAAGATGAAAGATCAGTAATAATACTACTAGTAAGGCTTTAAATAAGAGTTCAGGGTCAGACGTAATTTTGTAGGTAGAAAGAGAGGTGCAAAATAAGGAAGAGACAATGGAAGTGTTATTAATATAGAATCTATGGCACAAATAGTGGAATCTTTAAATATGATGTGTGCAGATTTTTAACCATGTCTCTATAAAACTTGGACAAGAAACTTGCTTCAAAGTATATAAAAACAAAAACAAAATTCCATGAAGAATTTATGTCGTACGGAATAGCTGCAAATCCCAAAAAAACTAGAGCAGTGCTGTGAGGAGAAACTAAGGCTGCAGCTGCACTGCAGAATTAATCCAGGTTGACACTACTTTAACTACCATGGCACAATGCTATGGAGTTCTGGGGGTTGTAGTTTTGTGAGACATCTAGCCTTCTCTGACAGAGAGCTCTGGTGCCACAACAAACTACAGTTCCCAGAATTGTAAAGCATTGAGCCATGACAGTTAAAGTGGTGTTAAACTGGATTATTTCTGCAGCCTAAATGTGCCCCCCAAAGATATCCCCATCTTTGTCACATTCCTGTGGTTTGTGACCAAATCTCCAGACTTCAAACTATTCCATAAAATAGGAATCATGCCAATGTGCCTCATGATATTTGTCAGATCCAGTTGGTTCTGTCACTTTTTTATATTTGCTGTTGT
>CM034702.1:23370075-23383593 GCA_020142125.1 Phrynosoma platyrhinos
GGGGGGGGGTATGTGGGCACTAGAAAGATGGTTAGAGTTAGTTGGTGGAAATGCAGTTTTGTGCATTAATTTGTAGGGGAGGAGTTTGGAGCAATAGGGTTTTAATATGATGTTTGAGCTATGTGTGGGCAGTTCTAACTTAGATGCATTGCTAAGAATATCCTATCCCTGTTTATCCAATTAAATTCTTTTGTTTCCATTTCAACAAAGATTGATCCTTTGGAAGACTGAAGCCTAAAAATGCACTATAAAAGAAGTCAATAGCTTAGGCCACAAAGAAATGGCTGAAAATCAAGAGTTAAAAGCAAGAGGGAGAAAGAGAGAGAGGGAGAGCCAAGACCAGGGGAAATCTATCAGTACTGCAAATGTCTTAGTGCTGTTGGTAGTTAGATGCAAAAGGCCATATGCTACTCCTTTTGACCTTTATGCCTTCTTGTGCTTTTTTATCATCAGTGATCTCCATTATCAGCTTGTTATTCTTGGCACTGGGAGCTCCAGTTTGCAGGGATGTTTGACCTCGATAATGAAAAGTATCAGATGGAGACCATCTGGAAATAGTTTCCAACTTTAACCTTGAGGGATATTTTAAAAAAAAGAAAAAGAAAAAGCAAAGAAAGAAATCAACTGGCAGAAGCTCACTTCCCATGGAGATTCTTTCAGAAAGAGAAGGAGAGAGAGAAGGAAGAGGAAAGATGACAAATGCATGGCAGAAAACACCAGGGTCTGCTTTGGAGCAATCAGCCGCTACAGGGAAAGATGTTTAGGCACTGATGCATGGCGTCTACAGGAAGGAGTTGCATCTGTTTCCTGCCAACTCACCTGGACTTGCCACAGTGGGAATGGATAGCACAGAGCCAGCCAGGAGAATACCATGCATGGAAACAGAAAGGAAGATAAATCAAGGCTGCGGCATATCAGCTTTCAAAATGCTGAATCCTTGGGGTGGTGGCAAAGCTACAACATCAAGCTAAGACTGTGCTGGAAAGAATGGACCTAACTGTTAAGCCAGGACACAATATATTGCTGCCAGTGTTCCAAGGTCATTCTATGAACCATCTCTTTACTATGAAGGCCAAGAACTTTGAGACTAGGTGATCTCCCTTGGGATCACACAGAAAATAGAGAAAGCTGCTTTGCATGAAGTCAGTGCTCTGGGTCATCTTCGTCAGCATTGTCTTCTCGAATTGGCAGCAGTTCTGCATAATTCAAATGAGGAGTCTTTTAAGATGACAAATTGGACCTGTGGCTTTCTATGCACAAGACATGTGCTATCAATGTGTCCATCCAAGGTCTCAGCACCACAGAAGTAGAACAACATGAAGAAGTGGTCTTTAAAGCCCAGCTAAATTTTCTGATACTTTTTATATTGGTGGGGATGGTCCTAAAGATATGCTTTTTAAAAGTTAAGTAAAGAATTGTGCTTGGAATTGCAACCAAGGATAACACAATATCATAGTATCATGCACCATATTCAGGGCAAGTTCTCTCATTAGACAAATAAGGTGACTGCTTCGGACAGTAGATGTAGGATGCAGAACATAGAGGTATTGGGCAATCCTCCTTACAAGCCTTAGCCTTCTGGTGGTTATTGTCTCTTTACCAGTATCAAAAATAAGATTTCCTGAGTTTGAGATGAGAGGATGCCATTTTATCCTTCACATAAAGCAAAGGAAATGATTTGGATCATCCCTGACCACACCTTTTCTCTTAGTTAATATTTGCACTGAACCTTGAACCAGCTGAATTTTCTGAACGTTTCATTAGGAAATTGAGGTCCCAAGATGTTGCTGGACTGCAATTCTGATAATCCCCAGGTATCATGGTTGATGGTCAGGGATGATGGGATTAATAGTCCAAAAACATATTGAAGTCTTCCGGTGGAAACCATTGCACTCTAGTGATTCAATCTGGATGTTAAGAAGGTATGTATGATGGGGCCCAGACTGTTTTCTTGATGAAAATTAAGCCTCACATACAGCAATGGTTGGATATCTAGGTTTTCCATACCTTTAAGAGTTGTTAAAAGAAGAGAATTTTGACAAGTCAGGGTGTAAGTTTTGAACTTTTGCAGCACCATCACATGCTCAGCTACTTCTTCCAAAACTGCCCGTAACTGTACATCTATTAAATATACAGGAGCTTTAGTGCTAAAAGGTTGGCTGTCCCTGAGCAAGATGTAGCATCAGCTAGGTAAACAGATCAATAAATGAATAGTCATGGAAAAAGAGGAAAAGGTGAGGGAAAGGAAGAGAGAGAAGAAAAAGCTACTGGCAGAAGCCCATATTTTGATCTCATTTACAGAAGTAGCTATTGCAGAAAAATGCTCATGTATCAATCTGGGCTGACACTAGTTAAACTGACAGCAGAATCTAGGCAAAGATGATTGTGAGATGGAAAACTCTGATTTGTAAAGGTTGACAGCTGGTTCAAAATCGAAAGAGCCACCAGATTAAATGCTCCTGCCCAAATAGTGTATTCTGAGAAAATGCAGGGGGGAAATATAGAAGAAAAATTGGGATTAATTTCCACATCACAGACACCCTTTCAGCATTCCGCTAAACTCCAGCCTTCCCACTGGAGAAGGAGTTTGCCTCTGATAATTGAGCTGGCAGCTTTAGGATTTAACTGTCGCTTTCCCTAAAAAACATTCCTCTATACATTTGATTTCTCTCAAGCCGAGATTCTGATTGCTTCCCTTTACAGATCTGGCAGAGACATGTTAACCTGCCTTGCTCACAGCCTGGGATGTTGCCCTGCCAAGGTGGCTATCAAAAAGGTTGGTTTTGCCCTCCCCAGATCCGGGTGGCTGAGACAAAAGAGTGGCTCTAGGAGAGAGGAAAGGAAAAGGAAAGGGGAAAAAAAGGCAGGCTCTGTACTGCAGTGGCATTTTCATGCCATGCAATTAACCTTCACCTTGGTAAACAAGCTGTGAGCTTTGCATGGAAAATCATGATCTGCAAAAGGGGGGAGGATTTGGTAAAGGGGAAAATAAATTAGAGGGAAACAGTCCTTTCTAAGAGCCTTTACAGACTGCTAGAAATAGTTTAAATTGAGTCCACTTTTAGGGTTAGGATTAGGGTTAGGGTTAGGGTTAGGGAATCATGGGAACTGTATTTTATTATGGCACCAGAGCTCTCTGACAGAGAAGGCTCAATGTCTCAGAAAAAAAAAAAAAATCCTATGATTCCCTAGCACTAACCCTAACCCTTAAAGTGGACTCAATTTGCACTAATTCTGGCAGTCTGCAAAGGCTTTAAGTCCCTCTCGCTCTCTTTCACATGCACAGATATGCATGCACACACACATGATTTGGCTTTCAGTCCTCTGCTTGCTAGTCCTTATAACAATAAGGTCACTGCCATTCCCATTTTACAGAAAGGGAAACTTAATACCATCAAGTGACAACCCCTCATTCACCTCCTACTGGCCTTTCCTTATTACATGTTTCCCTTTTGTGCTAAAGATTCGTATCACAGAAACCACTGCATATGAAGCTTCAATTTGAGACAGAATTATATGTATCTCTGAAAGGCAGAAGCTTTTCTAAGAGGGAGTGAAGGGGAGTTCATGGGAGTGGGGGCTTGGTTTAAACAACCCCCTGAAAGAAACGGGATGAGATACTTTCATCCCACAGAGCAGGACCAACAGAGCACAGCTTTAACTGTGCTGCTCTCCTGCTGTTAAATGCCATGATGTTCAGGTGGAAGGATTTATGCCAAGCCATGCAGACCTTTTTCTCTTTCATCCAGGCTCTTTCACACAAATCGCATCCTCACTAGATCTTAATGCAACCTTTTAACCAAGGCTTTGTCCGCAGGCTGAGTTTAACACTCTTTAAATCTTCCCTAGAATGTAGCTCACTGAAATGAATACATCCCAACTTCTCTTCACCTCCCTACAAAATTAATCATTTTAAGGAAGTGTGCTGATTTTCAAAATGTTCTTTCAGCTGTTAAAAACTTAGTTATATAGTATTATGGAAGTAATGGATCCCCATAATATAGAAGGAAATGAAACATGAGATGGAGGTAACTTAGCAGCAAATAATTCCCCCTGCTGTGTGGGTACTCATGCATGCATGTCTGCAGTTTGGGGTGCATTAAATTCTTAAAAAGATGGAAAGAAGAACAGGGAAGAAGTTTCAAAACTATATATTAGCACCAGGCCTGTGTGTATGCACCACTGAGTTACCCAGGTAGACAACTCCACTACAACTATCTAGCAATGGAATGGACTTTCCCAGAAGGTGGTGAGGTCTCCATCTCTGGAGGTCTTTAAACTAAGGTCGAATGGGAATCTTTCAGGAGTGCTTTAGTTATGTATTCCTACATGACAAGGGGTTAGACTAGATGGACCTTGTGGTCACTTCCAACACTTAGATTTTAAGGTTCTATGATACTATGCTAAGTGTTCTCTTTAGCAACAACACTCCTCTACAAAGTGTAGTTCAGCAAGCCTATAAAGGAAGCTGTTAGGCCTTCTTAAACTTTGTTTCATAATAAATTCTACTGTGGGAAGCACAAAGATCTCTTACATAGTAGTGTGTATTATCTATTGAGCCATAACTATGAAATTCAGGGTCCACAGTTTTGCTGTGTTTCAAACTTAATGTAACATTTAATACCAAAAGTTGTGAACATCATACCCAACAAATGTCCCAATTCAGCAAGGAGTGGTCTAATTATTCCTATGTTGTCCTACTTTTTTCTGCTGCTTTTAAAATGGCCCAGTTTCTGTCTTCTTCTCCTGCTTTCCTCCTTTGTCTTCAGCTAACTTCACATGCTGCAAACTGAATTCAAAGTGCAAGAGAAGTTTCCACTCAATGGAGCAGAACCCTCCTTATCAATTGTCACAGGGGGAAAAAAGGAACTGCTGCAGCCTCTCCTAGCTTATATATCCTTCTTCATTAACATTTTTTTTTGGGGGGGGGCATCTTGACAACACTCTGATGTTGTTTGGCCACACATGTCCCAATTTTATCTGAGAAATGTTGGAGGTTATAGAAGCTACAGGAAAAGAGATTTCACCTCAACATTATGAGGAACTTCCTGACAGTAAGGGCTGTTTGACAGTGGAACACACTCCCTTGGAGAGTGATGGAGTCTCTTTTCTTGGAGGTCTTTAAACAGAGGCTGGATGGCCGTCTGTTAGAAATCCTTTGATTGTGATTTCCTGCATGGCAGGGGTTTGGACTGGATGGCCCTTGTGGTCTCTTTGAACTCTATGATTCTATGATTCTATAATGTGTATATTGAGGAACAACAGACGCTGCTGATACATAGGGTAATTTTAGGAACAACTTAAATATGTAAGTCTGCTTTGCATTATTAAATAGCTTCTAAAAATCATTGAGCAAAAAAAAAAAATCCTTTTTGTGGAGTAGAGCTCCAGAAATCCCCCAGCTATTCTGGAAGCTGTACTCCATAAACGTAAATATTGTTGTGTTTTTTGTGTGTGTGTTGTGTGCTTTCAGGTTATTTCCAACTTATGGCAATCCTAAGGCAAACCTATTATGGGGCTTTCTTGTCAAGATTTGTTCAGATGAGGTTTGCCATTGCCTTCCCCTGAGGCTGAGAGCATATGACTTGTCCAAGGTCACCCAGTGGGTTTCTTAGCTCTAAGTAAAAGAGTTAATTGCTTCCTCTGGAGAGACACTGTTACACAACTGGACATATAAGGTACATGATGTTTTGGTCCCTCCCCCCCCCCAGAGGAAAAGAAAGCCAAGAGGAAGAATCAAAGGATGGGATAAAAATACAATCAAGTCCAAACACAGTGACACCCATCACCAAAAGTTGAGATCACCCAATAGAGATCATTGTATTCTTCCTTGCGTTCCTCACATCACATCAATATGGAAATTAGATATAGAAATGTATCTCTCAAACAAGTCTCTAGCTGGGGTCTCTAGATGCCTGTTTATCTGTTCTGTCCCTTTGGCTCAAAAGGAGAGTCCCAGCAAACAGCAGGGAAGAGCAAAAGAACTACTGAATGCCACAACTTAAGGATGCTTAGTGACTCTGACATCAGTTGGATCCACTATAGGCAGGAAAAGAAAACTACTCATAGGACATCTGTCTTGGTGATCCTACTAGCAGCGGGAGTCACCTCTGATAAGTGTTACAAGGGGACAGGAGCAAGTGAAAGGGGGTACAAGTCAAGTGGGGGCAAGAGAAGATGGCAACCCATCTGTAAAGACCATAACTGGACATCCTCCATTTAGGCTCCTGCCACACTGCCAAATAAATGCAGCGTGATACCACTTTAACTGGTATGGGTCCATCCTGTGGAATCCTGGATTTATATTTTGTTGCAGCAAAAGAGCTATCTGACATAGAAGGCTAGATCCTAGGATTCCATAGCAATGATCCATCACAGTTAAAATGGTGTCAAACTGCGTGAATTCTGCAGCCTTAGATTGGCTTTCTGTCAGTCCTTTAAAACAGGCTGAGAAGCCTCCATTGCCAAGAAGTCACACTTGGTGTGTGTGTAATAATAGAACTCTAAGAATGTAATCATCCACCTTCCTGAACCAAAGCTCTCCAAACATATTAAATCTGGTAAATCTCAGACAGCACAGTTTCCTCTCACAGGGCACTTTGCATTATGGTCCTAGTAATTTTTTCTGCTTTTTCTTGTGAATCAAATACACAGAAAGATAGGCTTATCAATTAAAAAAAAAAAGATACAACCAAGCTATCCAATCCATACAGGTTGCTACTTCCACAAGGCAGTAGCAATGATAGGCATGCAAACCCCTTTTGGATTATTTGAACAGCAACAACAACAACAACAAAACAACCCAAAACACATTCTTGCATTTGCAAGGACTCTCAATGAGAATGCACAAACACACAAGAACAACCTCTTGACGTTTTGCAAATTAAATTCCTCAAGACAAGCAAAGGTGTGTATCTATAGACTGTAGTGACCTGGGTTCAAATCTTCATCGAACCCATTATCTTGGTTAAGTTACTGTCTCTATGTAATCTAACTCACAGGATTTCCTATGAGTAAAATGAAGCAACCTCTGCCTGGCCCGCCCTGAAAATTTTGCAGGGGAAATAAATACATACAACTCTCATTTGCACAGGGTATGCAATGAAGTCAAGAGACAAAGTGAAATAATTTATTTGCATGCCCTGCTTCTTCATATTTACATGAGATTACTAGCTCAACCTTCAGTCCACAATTCTGGGGGCACAGGAGCTGGTGTATGTATACTGTCCATAAGAGATGCTTATACAACCATCACTTTATTTATATTCCACCTTTCTCCTAGTCTAGAACTCAAAGGAGCTTTAAAAAAGATAGAGGACACAATAAAACACACACACCTAAAAACAACAACATTGAATTCAACATTAAAATTGTATTAAATTACAACAGTTTGAAAACCAATTAAAAATTTCACTTTAAAACAGATTGAAAACACTACAGCCACCATAAAGCAACTTTTGTTAATATTACTTTTTGAAAGCTTGTTGGAGAAGAAAGGTCTTAACCTGTCGCTGAAAGGAAAACAAAGGAGGAGCCATCCAAATTTCCCTAGGAAGGGAGTTCCATAGTGTGGGAGCAGCTATAGAGAAGGCTTTCTCCTATATTCCCATCAACCATGCTTGAGGGTTGAAGAGAAGTACTTCCCCTGCAGATCTTAAATTTTAGGCAGGCTCGTATGAAAAAATATCGTCCTTTAAATAGCCTGGGCCTGAGCTGGATAGGGCTTTATAAGTCAAAACCAGCACTTTGAGTTGTGCCTAGAAACAGACTGTCAATGGAACTGTTGGAACAAGGGAAATGTGTGCCTCTTGTAACCAGCATCAATCAGTAATTTGGCTTCTATTCTTTGGACCAATTGACATTTTCAAACACTCTTCAAAGGCAGCTCCACCTACAGTTTATCACAGCAATCCAATCAGCATATAGGCATATGTTTATGTGGCTAAATCAGATGTGTCAAAGGATAGGTACAGTTGGTGCCACCGCACAAATCTGATTGTCCAGCTAAGTGCTGAATCCAGGAGTACATCCAGGCTGTGGAGCTGAATCTTCAGGGTCAGTGTAGCCCCATCCAAAGCAGGATGAATCCCTCTTCCCTGATCTGCTTTATGACTGATCAAGAGCACATCTGTCTGGGTTAAGGTTCAACGTATTTGTCCTCATCCAGTCCCTTCCATCTTCCAAACACCGTTTTAGCATAGAAACATATTCTTTGTAATTAAGTGGAAAAGAAGAATAGAGCTGTCATCAGCATACTGGTGACACCTGGCCACCACCCCACCCCTCAAATTCTGGACAACATCTTCCTGCAGCTTTTTGTATATATCAAATAGTATGGGGAATAAACCATAATCCTGTGAAACCCATCAGGGCAACAGGCAAGGAGTTGAATAGGAGTCCTCCAACACCACTTTCTGCATTCACCTCTCCAGGAAGGAACAGAGCCACTGAAAAACAATGCTTCCAATTCCCTCCCCAAAGAAGCATCCCAAAAGAATGTAATGGTCAACAATATCAAATGCCACTGAGAGGTAAGCAGAGCCACCAGTAATACATTCTTCTTATCTAGTTCCTAGTGTAGGTCATCCACCAAGGTGACAAAAGCTGTCTCCATCCCATAACCACTCATAAACCCCTGGACCTGGGAGGCCATCATATGATCCATAAGCTCACCCAAAATGGGGGACTACAGACCAGCTGATAATTATCCCATTGTATGAGAAAGCAATTGAGTTACAGCAAGTGTCAAGTCTCCAATACCTTTGTAATGCTCCATCTTCCTCCTCAGTCTAACCATAGCCTCGAAGATCACAAGAACTCTGATTTCAAGTGTGTTGGGTGGGGGGGGGGGGGGGGGGGGGGGAGAGGAGGAAGCAACCTTTATGAAAATGAGAGCTGAAAAGTACCGTTGATATCTTTCCCATGGGCCGCCTAAGAAACACCAAAGAGGATAAGTATAATTGGCCTAGAAAGGGATGATACATATCTCTGAGAGTAGCAATGATCTCTTTCAAATCAGGTGAAGTGTCCAACACAAGCCCTTAAAATTATTACCAGCCGCCTTAGGCAGGACAAAGCACTGGCTGAATGTTTTCAGTACACCCAGAAGCAGAACAGTTAAAGGCATGATTGGAGGGCATCAGTAGAGATGTGTCTTGAGAGAACAGCTTGATGACATTCCACTCCTGTGTGGTTATTGGGTTTCATTATTTGCATTGCATGATTATAAGGTGCAGCGTCTGCTGAATTGATTTGATGTGTTGCAATCGTAACAATGCTTTTTGTTATCTGATCCAGTCCTTGTGAGCAATCATAGCAAAAGTGATGTGTTTGTGTGCGCGCACGTATATGTGTTTGTGTGTGGGGGATGTCAGACTCAGACAACAATGCTGCCTTGACTTAAATAATGTATCCCTGAATTTGCTGTTTGACAACAATCAACACCTCCACACCGATTCCACAGTGAGAAATCAATGTTTCTTATTTGCCTCTGGATCATGTTGTGATTCACAGTTGTGCATCATTGTTTTCCAGTGGCATTATTTTTGATTTTCTACAGTTGATTGGAGCGGAGCAAGCAATGTGGTCCAGTGTATTCTCTTCTCTTAGATTTGGTATGGTTGTGCTGCGTAAAAAGTGCTATTTATTTTTTATCAAGCTGAACTGTCATTCATTTCAGTCCTAATGTTCTGGAATAAACAAACTGGTATTCCATATAAGTTAACACCATAAAGAAAAGAAAAGAAAAGAAAAGAAAACATTGTGATTACATTCTGAAGGAGGTAACAGACAAAAATGATTACAGGTGGAAAGCTGGACAACCAACAGAGTGGCAATTATGTCTGTCCCTAAGCATAAAGGTGTTGCTTTAGGCAAAGAGTTCTTAGCATAAAGAACACTGTTAGGTATCAAATTTCAGGGGCAGCATCACATTGGCAACTCTTTCTGAGCCCTTCAGCCATTCCCCTCTGTTGGAGGGCAGAGATATGTGTGCTACATAGTCTGGTTTTGCATTTGCTCTACTAGTTTGTCTATAAGAGCAGTGGGGAGCATTGCCTTATCACCACTGTAGAAGTAAAATCCAACTCTGTTCTCCAGAATCCTGTATTTGTAATTTGGTGATGTACATAGACTTTTCTCCTAGACAGCTTAAGTCTTGTTCCCTGAGCAACAGCTCTAGAACTCTCTAGCAGATAATTCTAAAGTACAATTACAAACTAAAAATCCCAAGATTCTGTAGAATGGAGTCACAATAGCTAAACTATCTCATTGCTACTGAGACATGCACCATCAGGACAATCAAAAAGTGGTACTCTCATTTCTTTGAGAGTTTTTCCTGGTCTATGAAGTCAAAAGTTTTACTGTAGTCAATGAAGCACATGCAAATTTTTTGGGAATTCCCTGGTGTGTGGGGTTTCCAAAGATGATTCCCTCCACTTGTAATGATATGTTGCTACTCTGTCATTGCTTCAATCTTTTTTGTTACTGCAGAATGTATCTGTTAAGAAAGGGGAAGTGAAAGAGCTGCATATTGTCTTCCAATTGCTAGCATGAGGAGCTCTCAATCTGGAAATGCTCAATGTAGCATGTGTTACAGCAGTGAGGTACTTTTCTTTGCTACTCTCCTACCTGCAAGATTTTCCAGCCTGCCTGCTTTGCTTTCTGGCAAATTGCATAGATGATGATGATAATGATTAGCTTTAACTTCAAATCTAAGACAGATTTCCTGCTAATCTCTGTACACAGGTTCTCCAGAAAGGACAGCGTTTACTTACCTTTAGAACTCCCTTGACTTAGAACTGGAATTAACACATAACATCCTCAGCAATTGCTAATGTCTACCTGTGCACCCCGAGCCACAAGGGAACAGATTCCAGTCAATCACAGTGGGTCATTCTCAGTAAGTGGTAATTGAAGTGGTCGGGCTGTAAGTCACTGCATAGCCATATAACTACACATTCATAAATCCCCAAAAGGATTCTTGCCATTATTTTGGTCCTTAGTCCATAAGCAGCAATTCACCATTCTTAGACTAAAATAAAGGGTGGAGGATCAGGTAGTGTCAGGGGCCACACACACACACACACACAAAAAAAGTATTTGAGGGGCACATGCTACCTTAGAGCTATATACAGTCACATTTTGCCCAGTATTGCAATACTTCAATAAGTGGTTGGTTGTCTACCTGCCATTTTGATTTTCCCCAATACTACTAGTACTTTGCCATTCTAGGGCATAGCAAAATAAGAATAAATGGTAGTTAGTCCCAGGTGCCTACTACTGTTTAAATTACTGCTACTACTACCAGCTGTCTAGTCTGAGGATCTAGTTTGGCAGAGATGTATTCAACCAGGGAGCACTCTGCTCAGGGACATCACAAAGCTATAACCAGCCTTGCTTATGATTCATCCCAAGTCCTCATCTATGTTTCAAGCATTTTATAATTCTAGAACTTGGTCTTGACAGCCCTACTGGTCAGCCTCAACAAAAAAAAAAAGACATATCAACAAAGAAACCAACTAACTGACCAGACCATGTTAAGAATTACAACAAAATATTAGCAGAGTCTACAATGGTTCTGGATGGGACCCCTTGAGCCCACCTTTTTATCTAAAATAAAACTTCCTGCCACCATCCAATGAATAACATACTACACCTTAACAATTCATTGGGACATTGCCAGGGATTCCATTGGTATTTGCAAACCCATTTAGGAAGTAGCCAAGCTAAGGCACATGGAAAGGAGTGCAAGGAGGCAAAGTACTTTAAAGAAACATTTTATTCTAGCTAAAGGAGTTCTAAAGCAAAGGGATATCACGACATGAAGGACCAACTTATCCTGCAGGAAAATACTAATTTGTAATCTCAGTTAGAACAGCACCTTAGATCCAGACCTGGTCACATGCATCTGGGTGAGTGGAAGTGGTATTGTCATCCCTTCCTATGTATAACACCCTCCTGACAATGCTACGAAGAGCTGGGAGACACTGCTGAATAGACTGAGCTGTAGTGTAAATGGTCCCCTCCCCACACAGTAGGCAGAAGTACCATCTGAGAATGAAACCTTTCCATCTACAAAATGCAAATCCTAGATTCCACCCACTATTCTGAGCAGGAGGCCTTAATTTATACATTAGCTCAGTTTAACATCATGTTCAGAGGGCAAGAATGTAGGTATGTAAGAAACAAAAAGCTTCCAGTTCATCCCATGAGGCATTTTATCTATCCTAATAATGAAGCAAGAAAGTAGAGATAAACCAGGCTAAAGGCACCTTAGGTAAACTGGGGGATGTAGTATCTGATAGCACAGAGCTACCCCAGGAGCAGGCAAGCTGTCCCGCTGAGTTATTAATACATGAACTTTGCCACCACCCTCCCACGCTGCCTGCTGATTTTCATACCATGTTGCATAATTAATCTGTCAACATTCTGTGACGAGGTATAAATATTAATAACACGATCACACAGTTGGTTGTTCCTTTTAAAATGCAAACTTTTGCAAAGATAAATTACACACTTAATCTTAAACAGTTTTCAGAAGTGTATTTTCTCCCTTTTCTTTTCTTACTTTTTTTTTAAACACCAAAGGGTGCATTGGGCTTTTGGAAAGAATAAGAGAAAATTTGTCCATGTTTACCTGCATTTATCACTCTCCTTCCCCCTTAACTCTGAATCTTTTATCTCACCAGGTGGAACTTAAGACAGAATCTGCCTGTAGCTGTATTTCTGCAAAGAGTAATGCAACAATGAAGTTTCAAGATGCTTAGGAATGGAACCATTGCTCAAATTACTGGGTGGTGGTGGTAGGGAGGGGATTCTAATACCCTTGTTGAATGTGATTTCCACCCTCCAGTACTATTTATAGAAATCTTTAGGATGCCCATTAGGCAGTGTGGTGTAGTTTGAGTGTTGGACTAGTACTCCAGGAGATCAAGATTCTAATCCCCAATCAGCCATGGCAATGGCAAATTACTACTTAACAAATATTGCCATTAAAAAAGTGTGATACATTGGCCTTAGGGTCACCATAAGTCAGAACTGACTTGAAGGCACACAACAACAAGAAGAAGATACTAATGTCTACACAGAAATTTATGGTGGCAGGGAGATTGATTTTGTGGATTTCATTGAGCTCACTGCTGGATCCCGCTCTGATATTTAAAGTGAAAGTTAGAATTGTGGTAGTTTATAGTGCCTGTGCCACTGAGATGGTGAATCTGCTCTTTTGAAGTGTTGAATCTACTCTATAAAACAGTTCAGCACCCTGGACAGCTCCTTTAGAATGCAGGCAACTCCTCAAAAGTGGAATCACTTCTCCCACTGACATGAGTGCCATCACTCATCACTGCATATCAACAGTTTCTAAACTAAATTAAATGTCTATAACAACCAGAACATCTGCAGAATTGGAACAGTGCTCTTCAGAATTTGACTTGTTTTCAGCCCTGTATCTAATAAGCTTATCACACTAGTACCTGTAACGTTCCCATTGAGTCCCTGGAATGTAACAATATGGGA
>CM034702.1:23383693-23467852 GCA_020142125.1 Phrynosoma platyrhinos
TCATCTGGAATGGTCTGAAAGTGTTCTTGCTGGCTGAGGACACATTTTACAGTTCTTCTGCTGGACGGGCTAGGGACTGTCAGAGCACAGAATGGGAACTCGATGAGGATCATACCATGCAATAAAATATGTTCCGTTCCATTCTGATCACATACTCATTACGTTCTGAGAATACAGTGCAATAAGTTTTTTAAGTGTGAGCTGGCAATGACTAGGAATTTCATATAGGTGAAGAAACCCACTGATGAAGGAAGGGTGGAGTGTTCCATCTGTTCTCTTCATGAAGGATGGAAATCATGGAACTGCTATAAGAAGGAAGGCCCTTGTCTCCACACCCAGCATAGGAATACAGCTCTCTATCTCCTCCTCTTTGATTAACCAGCATGCTGATTTCTCCTACAGCCTCATGGAATGGAGCCAAACCAGCTTCCTAGTTTCTAGCATGGATTATGGACCTAGTGAGATAGAGACTAGTGCAATGATGACAGGCAACTTGGAACAGGTTTGACTAAGCATGGGCTACAGCTTCTTTCAAGCCTGGTAGTGTGAGCAGCAAAGAAATAATTAGTTTTTGCCACCACTCCATCTGCAAGAAGCTGTTCACTGGAATTCTTTCAAGTTATCAGAGATTATTACCTTTTGACCAGTGTGAAGAGTATATAGACCACTCAACAATTCTGTGAAGAATCCACATGATATTTTACAGATAAAATTGCTCAGATCCACTCCAGTTTGAACACTATTATTGATGCAGTCTCAGTAGATGCATCTACCTTCCTTGTCTGATAATCATGGATTTTTTTCCATATGTGATAGCTGAAGACATGTGCAGGATCCTTGGAGAAGTGAGGGCTGCTATATATGCACTAAACTCTTGACCTTCTTGGCTCATTAATACAGCCAGAAGGGAAAGGGCTGAATCAGTGGAGGAAACAGCCAATATTTCCTTACTATGTCTCCTTACTACAAAGCAGGCCTAAAAAGGCAGTTGTAATGCTTTTATGAATAAAACCTTCCCTGAATCCATGTATAATGAACAATTGTGATCCACTGTCTATTTTTTGAGCAAGGCATTAAAATGTGTGGTGATGTCTTAGCTCCAGGAGTTCCTGATGGAACTGATTGTTTTGTCTGCTTTCTGTCTGGTTTCAGGCCTTGCTATGGGACACAGATGGCTTTGGTTGTCTTATTTAATTATTTATTGCACATTTATCCCACCTTTCTCCCAAAATGGGATTGAAAGTAATTTACAATATTTTAAAAAAAAAAAACTACAGCAACAATACTGATTACAAAAAAAAAGAGAGAATTAAGTTTAAATGCTATTAAAAACATGGTTAATTTTTTAAAAAATATATATATTTTAAACATATTTACAATATCATTTCATTCAAAGAATAATGATTTTAAAAATACAGCACACCGCATTACACACACACAGCCACCCCATAAATAAAATTAAAAAAGGTTTGCCTAAATGAGAATATCTTCACTTGCTGATGGAGGGGAAGGAGAGGGCAAAGCAGGGGAGTTCCACAGCCCAGGAGAAGCTGTGGAGAAGGTTTTCTCAAGAGTCCTCACCAATCATGTATCTTGTAAGGAGATACAGTCTTTTGAGGCTTAAAGACTTTAAAGGCAAGACTTTTAAGAAGGTGCAGCATTGTTTTCATTTTGCTGTTTAGAAATGGCTTTGTTTCATTTATAATTATATGTTTATTACTTCTAATGTCACTATAATAATATAATAGTAGTAGCAGCAGCAGCAACTCCTTTTGATGTTGCTGTGGTTTTCTTTGCTAGGTAGTAATGTTGAGGTAACATGCTTACAAATCTGTTGTAAACTGAGACTAGGCTGTCTAAGAACCACCTGCTTTTATGAAGCATACCCCCATGCTGTAGTCATACTGTATCCCATCCTTGATGGGGATGAAGTAGATGGATATATGTGAAAAAAAGGGCTTTAGAAGGCTTTACCCTTGGAAATCCACCTGCCCATCTTCACCACTCTATGTAAGAAGGTGAAATGACTGGTGTCAATAGGCTTTTGCTTAAGTGATTGATTTTAGGTTTTGAACCTCATTAGATGATGTCACTTCTGTTGGATCTTCTTTAACACTATTTTTATTATTTGGTTGTTAGTCCATATTTTAAAATTAACCTTAGCATGATAGTTGAGCATTATGCAGATCCCATTTCTGGGACAAAAGGTTAAGATCTGAAAATATTTATTGAGTAACTGAAATTAATGGAGTTCCTTTTTTGCACCAGGCTCTTTCTCTCACACAAATGATGACTATCCAAAACCAACCTACATAGATCTCTAAAGTGGCCAGATGCAAATGATGGTGGGGTACCTCTAACAGCTGTTCACAAGAGAGAACATTGGCAATTGATCAAGCTTCAGGGGTAAGAAATCCTATGTCAGCTGATTTTTTTTCCCTTGTGTAAAGGATTAAAAGTAAAGGAGATTTTTCTAGTTCCTCTGACAACCTGTACTTATTCTCTCTCTCTCTTACACACACACACACACACATGCACACATTTCCAAAAGAACCTAAATTGGTTTGAGGCACATACATTAAATTGCCTTACAATAGGAGTGGGGTATTCTCTTCTCTGGGCCCTCATTTGATCTTTGTGTGATTTTTTTTTCTGTAGGTGGGTATTGGTTGTCTGAAATACCAGCCTGCAGCCAATTGTGTTTGTATGTACATGTAGGTAGTAGTAAACACATTCACCTGATGTGTGGAAGGATTAGATTTCTGTTGGTAAATATTGACTCCTTTCCTATCATCAGTTAGACACAAGCAGAAAAAGAAATAAATACATTTCCATCAAAGATAATCAGGAGTCACCAATAGAAAAAGTAATGGATACAGATATAATGCAGCTCTCTTATCAGAACAGAGGCTACAGGAGGCAGAAAGCTGAAAGATCACACAGGGTTTCACACAGTGCTAAGTAGAGCCAGCCCAAGATTTTTTGTACCTCATGAAGAACAACAATGGTATCCTATCACTCCATGGACACCCAACCAAATCAAAAGTTCAAAGATACCCAGGTTGGTTTGTCTCACCAGACTGACACTTCTTCCTTTCCCTGGCAATAATTAAAAAAAATAGATTATTATTTAAAAAAAGAAAGAAAATAAATTGTAGTCTTTACATGACAGCCAAAATCTGGTGCCAGAAGCAGCTGCCTCACTCTGTCTTATGGGAGGGCTGGATGTGATATGATTTTGCCTTTGGGTCATCTCAGTACTGTTGGGAATTGTAAGCCAAAGGCATCAGATAGGAATGTACATTATGGCTGGTTAGTCACTGCATGTTAAATGACACAATATGAAAAAGAGATTTCTTTTTCCCTACTGTGAGATCAGGAGGTGGACTTTTTCATCAATCATGGAAAGTATTTTCAAGATTAACTTGTACATATCTATATGTACACTAAATTTAAAACTTCTATCTTGTTGCTCATTCAATGAGGTTTTTTTTTTAAGCAATCAGCCTGTCCTTTAGTCCTTTCTGTGCATGTGATTAGCTTGACTAAAGCAGTATAAGCTAGTTTTGTTCAGGAGCATTTCCCACCCAAACACACACACAAATTGCAAGAAACATTTATGGGAGGTGTGCTTGGTGTACAAGTCTTGTGCCAGACATAGGAAGTCTAACGGGGCTTGGAGAACCCTTGACAGGCTCTCTAATGATGTTGAGATGTTTCGTTTTGATCAAAACATCTTCAACAGCGTTAAAAAAAATCCCTAATCTAGAGATTCACAGCTGCTTTCTCCTATATAGCCACTTGAAATAGTATAATGTCGTTGATGTTGCTGTTGTTGTTAGCTGTCCTCGAGTAGACTCTGACTAATAGTGACCTTGTGGATAAAACATCTCCACCACCTTGTTGTGACTTGCTTTCAAGTTGGTTCCAACCTATGAACAACAAATCATAGTGTTATCTTGGCAAAATTAGTTAATTCAAAAATGTGATACTGCATTTTGGGCTGAGAGAGTCATATCATGGGTTTTGAAGGCTGAACAGGAGTTTGAACCCTGATCTTTCAGAGTCCTGATCCAACACAGAAACCACTAGACTGCCAAAAATAGTGCAAATTGAGTCCACTTTAAGGTTAGTGCTAGGGAATCATGGGAATTGTTTTTTTTTTTCCCTGAGACATTGAGCCTTCTCTGTTAGAGAGCTCTGGTGCCACAATAAAATGCAGTTCCCATGATTCCCTAACCCTAAAAGTGGACTCAATTTGCACTATTTCTGGCAGTCTGCAACCCCCCTAAGAATCATCCTTCCTGATCCATGTAAATTCATAAAAATATCCGTCACAGAGATGGGTGATAATTTTATTTCTATTTTTTTTAAAAAATATATAGAAACTGTGCAATAAATATTAAACAGTAAAAAAGAATGGAAACACTGGCAGATTTTCCCATACTTAATTTTCCCGACTCTTGGGTTCAAAAAATCTGTGAAACGACCAAAATTCATTTGACAGATCAGCTAAAAGTATCTTCCATCACACCTGCAAACTGTTTTCAGGGGAATTCTGCTCACCCATCTTCTATTTCTACTCAGGATCAGTTACTCTGAAACCCCAAGCCCTATCTCTTTATTGGCATTCCCTCTGGGGATACTTGGAGCTCTTGCCACGAGTCTTCAAGCAGTAATTTCATTTCGGTTCAGCACTGGAGAAACCAGCCTAGCAATAGCAAACAGCACCGCCCATAGCAGATCAAGTAGCAAAGCAGCAATAAAGCTCTACAGTGAATTTGCTTGCCATGGGAAGGGAGAGGATTCTTTCTGAAGTCTCTCTAATCCAAATAAAGCAAAGCAATGACAAAGTCTTTCATCAACACTCCAGTTACTTTGTTTCACAAAGTATTGAAATGAAAGGGAGACTTTAGATTAAAAGATTTGCTTAATGGTCTGATTAATGCATTGCAAATAGATAAAGCTTGCTCTGAGAATCTGTGTTAGCTCTTAACCTTTCCTGCCTAGTGCTTTCACTACCCTCCGCCCCATCTCTGTGACAAAGATGTGTTTTGATTTAATATTCTTGCACCTGCTGATATTCCGTGCCTGTTGCTTCCTATCAGGGCCAAATTGTACCTTTTGTGTCTCTTCTTTCTCCCCACACACCTTCTTTTCTCTTTATGTGCATGGTGTCTGAGTGCTTACAATAAGCAAGGGGAAGAGAGTAAATGAAGAAAAGGGGGTGAGAAAGGCAGAGAACTCACCTGCATGGCACGGGCAATTACCCCATTCACCCGCTTGAGTTCACAAAATTAATTAGCAACAAACACCATTGGGCCAAATTATTTCTGAGCTAATGAACAGGAGCTGCTGTCGGTTTGAAGGCTGCAGCAAGGACCCAGTAAAATCCTAAAACTGGCAGTGGTGTCCCTTTTTTAGCTCACCACCAGAGGGCATAAGGCATGCTTAGCCTTCTGTGCGACTTCCAAGATCTAGGCATGATGTTGTTGTAAAACTGGCCTGTAGGGCAGCAGGGTGATTGTACATGACCTATCAGTTTAAGAGAGGCCTCAGTTGCATTTCCAGCCAAGGATCCCAGTGCTATTTGCAATTAAAATAACAAAAATGCCAGGCTGCATCCACTTGCTCAGGCTGCATCCACACTGCAGAAATAGTGCAGTTTAACATCACTTTAACTGCTATGGCTCAGTGCTGTAGGATTAGTAATTTTGTGAGATATTTAGCCTTCTCTGTCAGAGGGCCCTGGTGCTACAAGAAACTATTACTTGCCAAACTTACTTGAGATGTCATTGTAAACTCAAGTTCCATGGCAATTCTCCTGCATTTTGTGTAAAAAGCACCAGATCTCATCTGATCTTGGAAACCAAGCAGGGTCAGCCCTGGTTAGTACTTGGATGGGAGACCACCATGTGCTGTAGTCTATATTTGAGCAGAAGGAACTGACAAAACTACCTCTCAATATTCTTTGCCTAAGAAAACCCTATCAAATTTCTGCTGTTGCTATAAGCCAGGGGTTGGCAACCTATGGCCTACGGGCCAAGTCCGCTCCCCCCAAGGACTTTGATCGGGCCCCTGGCAAACCCTGCTACCGCCGCATGCGCTGCCACCGCACTGCCACTGCCATTTTGTTTTCCAAAATGGCGGCCATGACTCATTTGTGCATGCACAGTACTCCTGCGCATGAACAAACAAGCCACAGCTGCCATTCTGGAAAACAAAATGGCAACTGCTACTCGTTTGTACATGTGCCAAGTACTCAGGAAGTACTGTGCATGCTCAAGCAAGTGTATGCATGCATGCACAGTACTCTGGTGTACTGTATATGCGCACGCGCGCAAGCGCACACACTGCCATTTTCCCCACCACCATCGGCCCGCGGAAGACCAGGGGATCCCCGGCCCAGCCCCAGGTAAGGGAAACTTGCTGACCCCTGCCATAAGCCAACAGTAGACTTGAAGGCACATACAAACAAAAAGGAGGACATTTGCACCCCTGCCCCCCAGAGTTAGGAAGTTGAAAGTTCCTTTTTGCACTGCAATTCCCTAAATCTTCCCAGTTGCCATACTGCCTGGGGAAATCTAAGAGTTATCATCCCAAAGTTAACCTCTGCAAGCTGTTGCTGCATGCTAATAGTGATGCACTTATCCATCTGCTTCTGGCCCATGTCAGTTTCAATTTCTTAATTTCATAAAGACATTCTGTTCCATTTTCATATCTATCTGTAAATGCTATTTAAAATCACATGAAAAATTACATTATTTACACCCATGTACATTTTTGAACACATTTTGTTCTAAAAATTGATCTTGAGAGTCAGTGTGGGATAGTGGTTTAAGTGTTGGACTATGATTCTGCAGACCAGGGTTTGATTTGTGGCTTAGCCACAAAGCCCATTCAGTAACCTCAACCTCAGGGAAAGGCAATGGCAAACCTCTTCTGAACAAATCTTGCCAAGAAAACCCCATGATAGGTTTGCCTTAGGGTCATCATAAGTTGGAAACGACTTGAAGGCATGCACACACAGAGACTCATATTTATATTAAGTGTGTATAAGATGGCAGCCCTAATGATCCTCCCTTCAAAATAAGAGAGAGAGTCCATGCATGTATTCATAAAGTGAAAGTATGGTTACCCAATGAGTATCTGTTAAGTTAACAAATTGGGGATTCTGCATTCCAACTTTCTTGGCGGTCATGTTCTTGATTCCCAGTAACACATCTCAGCCTTTGAAAAATGAAGACTCAGCAGGACAGAATAGTGATCATCAGCAGCAATGAAGCTCTCTAACTTGTTTTACAGACAGGCTGATAAAGACTAAGAGGCATTTAATTTTCTCATGATGGGATATCACTTACATAAAGCTGCGGTTCTGACTCTTGGTCTTCTCTCTGCCACCCTGTCTCTATTATGAGTGAAAAATATTGACAGCAAAGTTTAAAAGACTTAGCAGGTTCATTCATGTCTTCTAAAACTAATCTCTCAAAACTCCCCCTTTCAAGGCAACAGTTCCCAGATGCTCTGTGAAATATATGTAAAGAGACAGCTTAGTAGGTTGATGCTATTAGAGATAGATAGAGATAGTTGGTGAATAAAGCAACTCAACATCAATGAAAGTAGGGAGAACCTGTATCCCAGGAGGATACAATCAACTTTAAAATTAATTAATTAATTAATCAATTTAATTTCTATGCCACCTTTCTCTTGGAGGTAGGACCCAAGGTGGCTTACAAAAGAATCAGCTAATAACTAGACAGAAACAACAATACGGTTTTTAAAGAAAAACAATTAGAAACAATCACATTAACAACTGATTAAACATTTAATGATACAACTGATATCAGGAATTTATGTTAATTACAAGTCAGATGTTCTGGCTTTCATTTTCTTCACTTTGAAGAGTGTGAGAGGTAAAGGAAATACTTGTTTCCCTGAGCTGCAATGAGGAAGAGTTGGCTATAAAGGTAAGAATTGCTTCTGGCAGTTCAGACAACAATTGAACTGAATGAAGAAGTAAAAATAAAAATAACTGATATTTTCCATATCTTTAAGAATGATTGTTAATTTGAATGGAACATATACCATCTGTTGTTTGTTTGTGGGAGGGGGAAGGAACAAAATAATTGTATATTATGAATTATGGTTCGTATAATCCATACTATGTTCTGTGTAATTAGTAAATCATATTAAAAATAAACTTTTTTTTTTTAAAAAGCATAACTTCTGAGACACATCTTGTCTCAGAAATCCATACCTTCCCAAAATGTACAGGATGTTTCATATATATAAAATTCAAACAAAAATCCACCAAATAATTATACCTCTATTGGCCAACTGAAATGCGCAATATACTCATGTACAGGATGCAGCTATGGGGATTAGGACATTGTCCCCCATGAGATTCCTGCTCTTCCAATGTAATATTTCTACAGTTCCCAAATTTCTAACATCACAGTAACTTCAACTGAAGTTTTAAGTTACTGTGATGCTAAAACTTTGGGAATTATAAGAATATTTCATTGGGGAGGGGGGGGCTGCATTTAGAAATACAGATTAAGCATCAAAGGAAAAGTGAAATTACTGAGGGAATGCAAACGCAGCAAATAGAAGAGTTATAGGTGCAGACAATTTTCAGTGTTTCACTCTCTGCATTGCTAGAAATTTGAGAAATGAAAGGAAAATGCATGACAGAAGGGTCAGAATCCCTAGTGAAGGGGCAATGCTCATCTTTCTAACACTTCTATAGCTACATCCCTTTGCACTGTAGATGATGCTGTAAGGATAGTGTTCCTCTGCAATACCCTTAAAATTCTCCCCTGTGAATTTACTACTCCCCAGTTGCCAAAATCTACCCCTCTCTGCTACTGCTGCTGCTGTTTCTTTTTCTTCTTTTTCTTCTGTTATATAGCATTTATGAATGTTTGATTTGGGGAATGAAGAAAATTTCATAGTAGGGGCAGAAATTTTATTTCGGAGGAAGGGAAATGTCTTCACTTTCCCCTTCCTACATCTGAGGTCTAGTGTACGGACACACTTTAGTCCATGTCAAATAATGTGTTCATAAATGTCTACTAAAATGTGCCTCCAATCTATACCTCCAATTAATAAAATGCACCTCAAATAAATATGCTTCCACAAACAGAGTTTAGTCAATGAAAAATAATGTGTTCAAAAATGCATACCAACATGTCCCCCAAACACATGTGGATTTCCATGAAGGAAAGAGGGAACTAGTCTCAAAACCTGATGCAAAACTTGTATGGAACAGGAAAGCCACTAGGGCTCTGAGAAATGCAATGAGAATAAGACTGGCAGGTGTATTTTTTTTTAACAGCCTTACCTTTGATGAGTCTTTTAATTTGCTTCCCTTTCCATTAAAAGGTATTCTCAAGCCCTGCGGCTTCTTATCATGATGGTTTAAAACTCAATATGCTATGATTCCAGGGCCTTCTCTGTTTAGGAAGCTATAGCCAGCCCTGACCTTTCAAGTCTCCCTATGATTAAAACTCTTATTAATTTCCCGTAGGCTGCAGACATTGTAGAGCAGCAAGGTGCTGGGGATTCATTAACATGTGGGCCTTTAATTAGTCAGCAAGGAATCCATCTCTGTCCTGATTTCACCTAAAAGAAAAAAAGAGCCAGCAGGACCGTTGCTAAAATAGAAGCGATTTGGAGAAAACCGACCTTGTAAAAGGAATTTCTTATATGTATAGGATATATTTTCATAGGAATGCCCAGAATTAGGATGGATGCTCCTGTCTGTTATCCTTCCATGCCATTTCCTTCATCTTCTTTTGAATTAAAAGAGTTTGTGTTGTGTGCCTTCAAGTCATTTCCAACTTGTGGCAACCCTAAGGTGATCCTATCATGGGGTTTTCTTGGCAGGATTTGGTCAGAGGAAGCTTGCCATTGCCTTCCCTGAGGCTGAGAGAGTGTGACTTGTCCAAGATCACCCAGTGGGTTTCATGCCCAGGCAGGGATTCAAACCCTGATCTCGAGAGTCATAACCCAACACTCAAACCACTATGCCACACTGGCTCTCTTTTTTTGAATTAATTTTTTAATTAATTTTTAAATAAAAACAGTAAAATTCACAGCAAAAGTACTAAATATTCAAAGAGAGAGAGAGAAAAACAAAAGAAAAAAGAAAAAGAGTAAAAAGTTGCATCCATATATAGTGTGTGTGTGTGTATGTGTATCTGACACTAAAATTAATGTATCATTAAGTCTGAATCTACACTGCAGAAATAATCCAATATGACACTGCTTTAGCTGCTATGGCTCAATGCTGTGGAATTATGGAATTTTAGTTTGTTGTGGCAAAAGAGCTCTCTGATAGAGAAGGCTAAATGTCTCACAAAACAATAATTCTCAGAATTCCATATCATCAAGCCATGACATCTAAAGTGGTGTGAAACTGGATTATTTCTGCAATGTGGATGCAGTCTAAGATACATTAAGACTATTGCCCAAGAAACAGCAACTAACAAAAGGGCTTTCACTTCACCCCCATTCTAAAGTGTAATGATAGAAAGACAGAAACCAAAAAAGGGGAAAAAATTACTTAGCCATTATACATCCAACTAAATAACCATACTACGATTGTTAATACCCATGACCACAAATTATTACATCATTTATATTCTATTTGCTTAAAAAGTCCACGAATGGTTTCCAATCTTTCAAAAAAGAAAAAAAAAAATCTTCAATTCACTTGTCCTTTAAAACCACCTTAATTTAGCAATTTGCCTTCTGTGTTATTCTCACATGATTTATTTACCAGTCCTTTCTGGTTCCACATTAATCTATAACTTTTTAAAAAATCATGGAAATTCATATTTAGATACAAGCTACCGTTTCATAAAACAAGCATTTTTGTACACAGTTTATAAAATACATTATTACTTGCATTTTATAAAAAAATACTGCAGTCTGATGCTTTTTTTTTTCGAGTAATGAAATGTATCATAAAACTTAAGAAAATGCACAAACTGAAATGTCAATGTGTTCAGATAGCTTAGTAAACCCAGGAAACAAAAATCACTTTCAATGTAGACTAAAATACTGAAACATCTCTAATCCAGAGCTGTATAAACACTGTGTGTCATGCTTCTCCATTGGAGATGATTTTTTTTTCTAATTTTGTCTCCAAAAGAAGCAGCAAGAAATTTGAGTGGAATCTCTCCCCCTACACCAGGCGTAGGCAACCTTTCCCCTTTAAGGGCCGAGGGACTTCAGCTCCCAGAAGCCTCAGCCATATTGGCCAATACTTCCATGTTGGTCAATAGCTCCTGGGATTCTGGGAGCTGAAGTCCCTCGGCCCTTAAAGGGGAAAGGTTGCCTACCCCTGCCCTACACTATAAGTAGATCTTCAAAGACTGTGCAGTTTTAAAAGACTATTCATAGCTAAGGACTTATTCTGTTCAAATTTTGCATGTGGCATCTTTTTGTGTGTGTGTGTGTGTGTGTGCAGCAAGGAGTCTTTTCTGTAGATTTTTCTGCATTGAATTTTCTGTGTGAATTTTGTATAAAATAAGTCAAAGACTGCAAAGATTCTCTCCTGCACAAAATCTTTTCAGCATGGTTTTCTGAAACCAACCCCGCCATCTGATTGTTCCCTCCCTCAAAATATTTTCAAATATTCCTTCCATCCCTCTTCTTCTTATCTATCCTCCTGTAAGAGCCATAAAAAGTATTCGTAAATTTTCTCATTGTAGATGAAAAAAGATGTCTTGACATGCCAAGATAGATAGGAAGGAAGGAAGAAAGAAAGAAAGAAAGAAAGAAAGAAAGAAAGAAAGAAAGAAAGAAAGAAAGAAAGAAAGAAAGAAAGAAAGAAAGAAAGAAAGAAAGGTATACTGACTGTTATGGTTTCATGGTATTGAATTCTGGGTATTTAGTTTTGTGAGACATTTACCATTCTCTGTCAGACAGTTGTGGTGCCATCAACAAACTACAATTCCAAAAAATCCACAGCATTGAGTATGACAGTTAAATTGATGTCAAACTGGATTATGTCTGCAGTACAGATGCAACCACAGAGACATGAATGATCCCCAAAAGTTGAACCAGCTCCTGCTGCCAGATCTTTGTCTGCCATTTCCCAAATGAACACTTACTGGGTTACTGCTTTAAAAAAAAACTTTCTTCAAAGGCTCCAGCCTCTGCTAGACTGCCTGAGGAGATCCCACAGGGATAAAGCTCCTCTGGTGAGTCTTTCTCATGTTGCCTTCTAACTTTTTGCATTAGTCTTTTGCTAACTTGATAGAGATGCAGATACAATTGGGGTCACCAAGTCACTTTGCAAGGTTGATGTACACATTAGAGAACCAAATAAGATTAAAGATAATGCTATTGTCACACATGCAAGAATGGGATAAAGGAAGATTTACATCTGCACCTCCTTCTCTTCTTCAGTCAATGGCTAAGCCTGCCTTTGATGTTTGTTTCAAGGTATATAACACAGCCAGGCCACCTGGAATGCTGTGCTGTGGCTGATGAAAGCAGGAGGATGTGTCAAGACTAGAGATGAGGGGAAAATTTCATTTTTGTTTGCTTGCTTTTAAAATAAATTCTCCTTTTCCTCCATATTCAGAATAGAAAGGACTTGAAAGTTCTGAAGTGAACTTTGGAAAAATAGAAATTGCCAGATCCATCCATTCAGGACAGAAACTTAAAGTTCTTAATTCTTAAAAGTCTGAGTTTCAGTCCCGTGTATTCAGCCATGAGTGCATCTATGGACCTGAGTAGTTGGACCAGGAAAGCACTGGGGTTGTTCCTTGGATTGGTGCAGGGATGGGCAGATGTTCACACACATTTCTCCATGCTAACTCAGGACCCAGGACTGGAACACCATTCCTTATCTTGCCAGCCTTCAACCCAATTGGGAAGCCCTCCAGTTGCCACGTCTGATGTGGAAACAGGATACCTGGCTGCACTGATGTGGCCAGGCACCCTGTTTCCATGTCAGATGTGGCAACTGGGGGGGGGGCACTTTTCAGTCTGATAAATGGCTGGCAAGCTAAGAAGCACAGGAGGTCTATCTGAACAGCCTGATTTTGCCACAAAGTCCTAGAAGGATTTTGCACTGAGTCCCAGAAACTCAGTGCAAAACCAGGGTGGGGTTGAAGGGAAGCCAGTCTTTTTGGGCTATATGGACAACCCCTACATTGTAGAAATAATGCAGTTTGATACCTCTTTAGGTGTTGTAGCTCCATACTATGGAATCTTGGGATTTGTTGTTTTACAATGTCTTTAGCCTGCTCTGCCAATGATTGCTATTGCCTCACAAAACTGCAAATCCCAGAATTCCACAGGATAATAATAATAATAATAATAATTTAATACCCCACCTATTGGAAAACCAATCCAGGTGGCTTACAAATTAAAATCAAATACAAACCCCACAACAATCCCTCTCCCCACTTAAAACAGTATTAAATCACAACAGCTTAAAAAGTAATATAACAATTAAAACTTTAAATTGAATGACGCAATAGACACTCCACTATGGCCTGTAGCAGTGTTCCTGTCCATCCAAGATGGGGCCACATAAGGAACAGTGCAGGTTAAGGCCGGGAAGAATTAATCTGGAAAAGCCTGCTGGACGAGATCTGTCTTGACAGCTATGGGGCTATGACACTTAAAGTGGTGTCAAATTGCATTATTTCAACAGTTCAGATGCATCCCATGTTAGCGCTGACTTATGGTTGCCACTTCTTTTTTTCTCCAAGAGGATCTTCATCATTTGTAACAGAAGTGGGCAGCTATGAAGGAGATGGGGGCCATTTTTCATCCCTGCACCCCCATCTCTTTGCAACACACCAAACATGACCAAAGTGATATCACATCATTTTCAGTTTCCATTTCCAGCTGAATGTTTTTATTATTCAAAGATGTGGGGATGTGGGGGTCGTGAGGTTTTGAGTGGTTTTGAGCCACTCTGTGGTTTTGAGCCACTCTGAGTAGATTTGGAGATGATATATTATCCCAACATTTTTAATTAGGGCTGGGGGGCTTCAGGGACCCCTTGTTCTAAAAAGCTGTGTGCAGACAGCAGGTCACACTTTGCCTACCTTTGGCCTAAAGCAGTGAATTTAATTGTGAAGTTCATTTTTTAAAAAAGTTCTAAAGCAGTGATTCTCAAACTTTGGTTCTCCAGTTGTTCTGGACTTCAGATCCTACAATTCCTGACAGTTTGGTCAAGCTGGCTGGGGCTTCCAGGAGTTGAAGTCCAAAACACCTGAATGACCATAGTTTGGGAATCACTGGCATAAAGCTATATAGTAGGCAGGTACAACATGATTTTCTTCATGCTGGGAATCAATATTACCTATTAATTTTGGCCCATGAAGATGGGTCAAATATTTTGTTTCAGTTCGGGTTTTTTTTTTTGCAGGGGGATACCAAAATTCAGAAATCTCACATTTGTGACAGGAAGCATTGAGAGTCTTGTTGTTGTTGTTATTGTTTAATAATGAGTATAAAAGAAAGAAAATAAAACTGACCCCCAATTAGACAGGGGTCTAAGATTATTACATGCTGCTATTAAACTGCAATTAGACCCGGGAAAAAAGTGGCTTTGGCAATACGTATCATCCAACATCACCTACAGTCTTTAGCTGGTGCATCCCTCAAGTGTGGTTAGGGCATCCCTTTTCAAAATTTCAAATTTTATCAATGAAATTTATGAATCTTGATTCATCATTCAGCAATTGATTGAATGGACTACCCCTTTGTTGTTGTTAACTGCCTTCAAGTCAAGCTCAACACATGGTGATCCTGTGGATAAGACATCTGCAAGACTCCCTGCCCTCTGCTGATCTGCTTTGGTCTTGTGATCTCCTTAATATTCATCTAACTTGTGGTCTTCCTCTCTTTCTGCTTCTCTCCACCTTTCCTAGCATTATGACCTTTTCTAATGAGTCATGCCTTCTCATGAGCAAAGTACATCAGTATCAGTCTGATCATCTTGGCTGTCTCTACATACCCTCAAATATTTTACTGGGACACATGTGGCCAGGGAACAGCAAAGTGTGGTCAAGATGGCAAAAGTTATAAATTAGAAAGAAAAGAGGCTGCTGCAGTTTGCTTTTTCCTAAGCCTTCTGGGTCAGGTAAGATCCTGCCTTCTCCTCTCCTTCCTGTTGAGTTAAGGGAGTGCATACTGCTTTTGCACTTTGAACTCAGTTTGCAACAACTGAAGTAAGGAAAGTGGGAGAAGGAGAGACATTTGAAAAGGAGCTGACAGAGAATTAATCAGGACTGTCACTGCTGAATTGTGACAGCTGAAGGGTTTGCCTCTCACTGAGTCTAACAAGTAGATTGAACATTGAGTGTCTAGAAAATCCTTGAATTTATTGTATGTTTATTTTATTATTATTGTTATTCTGGAACCTTAATATTGTTTCAGAGAATTCTGCCACCTGACCCCACCCCCAAAGCACAAAAACCATATTGCAAATGAGCAGTTTCTGTAAGGTTCTGCGACCACATAAACCTATACTTTGACATATGGATTTTTATCAGGAGTGAATAAAAATACTTCTCAATACATCCCTTGAATTATTTGCACCAAGCATGAATCAGTTTTCAGCAAAAATGAATCTAACAAGATACACAGCTTGGTGTATGTGTAATCACTCACATCAATTCCACTTCTATTAGTGTGGTCTGGATGTGGAACAATGTAAGAAGTCACAAAGGCTACATGTAGCTGTACTTTTGCCTATTGAAAACTCCTTGCAAAATAATCTACGTTAAGATTGCACATTTGATCTATTTGTGACAAGTGTTGAAACACATAACGTTGATTTCTTAGACCAATGTATTTCTAAGAGTAATGCAATCATGGTATTGAGCCTAGATTTTTTTTTTCATGAGCTGGGGAAGAGGGATAGGTTGGGAGGGGGAGAGGATAGCATGGAAAGAGAATTAGATGAAGAGAAGAAAGACACTAATGGTGTTTTTGTAATGCAATTGCTTAGGTCAGTGAAAAGCTGTCACAGTTTAATGCACTCAGTTGTCAGGGATGTTATCACATACCGGATTAAGTATTCCACAACATGAAAACAAGAGCAGTGTATTAGTGAGTAAGCTGTTAAACAGGTTATGTAGTTTGGTTATGATTATTTTTAAGAAGGAAGCTGAATTGCAAAGAGAATCCAAAGACTTGATCCCCTGGGAATGATGAAACCACGTTGATGGAGTTCTCATTTGCTTTCCTCTGGCATCATTGGTTTCTTTTTTTCTTTTTCCATCAGTTGCAAGGACCAAGAAGACATGAATGTCTGTGGTTGTTCAGGAGCTGGGCTAAGGTACCCTTGAAGCTGAATATCACTTCTGCCAGGGATACGCCATGGGGAAATAATTAATTAGTTGTTGTTGTTTTCTCTTGTTATTGTATGCCTTCAAGTCATTTCTGACTTATGGTGACCCTATGGTGAACCTATCATGGGGTTTTCCTGGCAAGCTTCAGGGGGGGGGCATTGCTGTCCTCTAAGGCTGAGAGAGTGTGACTTGTTATTATCCGAGGTCCCCCAGATAGTTTTCATGCCTGAGTCAGATTTGAACCCTGGAAAGTATTGTTCATCTGGAAACCAGGAATGATGTGTTCTTATTTTGCAGTGATGAAGGGGACTGCATATACATCTGGCAAATAGTTTTGGAGTGAGTTGCATATCTGTAAATTGAACACAATCTGCTGTTATAGATATTGTGATGAATGGGACCACCTACAAATGCCAGAGAAAATTCTAGTCTTGTTAAAACAGTTGTAATCTCCCATCAATTCCTTCATTTATTGATGTATTACTGTAAGACAACATTAGCTTTGTTTCTATTTTCTTGGTAGTCACTTCAATAACGTACCATAGCAAATTAGATCCCACATTGACATGAGTCAGCATGAAGTGTCATATATTGGCCTAAATCTTGTTGTTCCTCCTGACTAGAGGAGACCTATTGAGGCCTATGTTAACTCAGCAATTGATTAAATGGACCAGCTTTCATTGGGATTACCCAACTGCTGGAATACTAACTAATCTTTAACTAATTACTTATCCTTTGTCTAGAATCCTGTTGGTTAGTCCCAAGGGAAAAAGAAAAACATTGGATCAACTGTTGAATACTAGGTCAACACATGAGTAACTCCAAATGAGTCAATGGTTCTTGTCTAGTAAGGACTAGCAATGGGATTTAAGGAGGTCCATTCCTACCATTAACGAAGAATGAGATGTCCATATATTGACAGTATATTAGAATAGAAGAGTTGTTGTGCCAGAAAGCCTGCTCTGTGCCTCCTCTGCCAGTCTACTGACCTCATCTTATGATGGATGAAACAGGCTGACCACCAACTGAAATAACATTAAAAGGTTGGTCTAGTCAGCTTCTTGATAAGGCATGGAAGCCTGCTTCTTCCTCAAGCAACAAACTATCTTGTGCCACCTCTGGTTTAGGATCAAAGAAATAAATAATTGAAAAAGCACAACATATTTTCCTTGGGTTCAGTCTCATGCTAGGAATGTAGTGGATAGCACCAGGGGTTTATAGTCTCTTGGGTTTTAATGACAATTCTGCACTCTTTTGGCATCAAATCAATTCAGATAAATCCCTCCATTACTTCCTTGATTGAACTACTTGAAAAATAATAACAATATAAAACTTGTCTGCTTACTGCACCTTGCTGCTTAATTGCTACAAATAATTAATCTTCATTGCTGCTGTTTAATATTGGCCAAAACAAGTTTTGTGGTCACAAACAAGGGCATCGGCTTGTTCACTAGAACAGAAGACATATGACTGGAGTCCACACAAAGACATCCCATCTCTATCCCTTCATGTTCTCCATCCCTTCATATTCTGATCCTATCCTACCTAGGATCTGAAATGCTAACATTTACTGGGCTCCAGATCTTTGAATGATCCTGCACACACAGTGCAGCTGTGTATGAAACCTCCCCCTATCTTGGCAATCTAAATTCACAGCACCTGCTTTCTGTAAATGGTGCTTTATCCTCCGGAAATGTGCCTCCTGTCACCAGGGCTGGCTCCATCGTGCTTATCAGAAACACATTATCGGGTGGGGGATTAAACAGTACCCAAAGCTGGTGTTTCTGTCCGTGACATACAAATAATGAATAATGAAAATTCCAGGGAGCACAGACAAACAGAATTGACAGGCAAGGAAGTACCCCATGGCTGCCATTCATTCACTGTCATTAAAGTGACAAGCCTGGATGTTTTGGAAAGCTTTGTACTTTCACTCCGCATGTCACATTATATATATATATATATATATATATATATATATATATATATATAAACTGTCTCTCACTGTCTTTGTGTCTCTCTCTGACTGCCACCTTTTCCTCATCTCTTCATGCTGCAGGCCAGGTCTTCCACAAGCAACACATAAAAGAGAAAATCTACTTGGGTAAGAGAGGGACATATGACTCGGCCCTGGTGGCCACCCTGCCCCCTGAGAGAGAAGCAATGCTGTCCAATATGGGATCTTCACCCCTTCTTCTACATTTACATGTTTCTGTATTCTTATGTATAGGTTTAAGGCCAACAGTTTAGAGAATTAGACAAGAAATACTGTCTAATATGTAAAGGATGGTGTTATAATTTTTATGATGTAGCTGTAGCTTTTGTGTATGGTGTGGGGATGTGGTCTCATTAAATGGTTGAAGAGGAATATTGTGTGTTTAAGTGATGGCTTGTGTTGCTCCTTGTGTTGTCCTATGTGCTCTGCTGTGGATGCTGAGCTAACAGGATGGGAGGAGAATGTCTTTTATACCACTGGCCAGCAACTTATAACACTCAGATTTTGTCTAACAGTAACTGTTTTTCTACTTTTGAAAACTTTATTTCCATAAGAGGTAAAGGTATTCCCCATTGACAAGGTTGTCAAGTCATGTCCAACCATAGGGGGAGGTGCTCATCTTTGTTACTAAGCCAAACAGCCAGCATTGTCAGAGACTACTCTGTGATCATGTGGCTAGCATGATTGCACAGAATGCTGTTTACCTTCCCACCAAAGTGGTACCTATTTATCTACTGGCATTTACAGGCTTTCAAACTGCTAGGTTGGCAGAAGCTGGGAATAGTGATGGGAGCTCATCCCATCACGCAGCACCCAGGCCTTGAACTGCCAAACTGCTAATCTTGCAATCAACAGAGTCAGTGTCTTAACCATTTGAGCCACTGCATCCCTACTTCCATATATATTTGCTAAACCTTATTGGTTCTTTGACTGCTCAGGCCAACAGGGTATCCATTCCCCAAAGCAGCAAGAAAGAAAAGTGGGTTTCTTCCAGTTTACTTCATAACTGAGGAGTCTTCCCCACTACAAAATTATATTTTATATTATATTGTATCTTGTAAGCCACCTCGGTTGTATTTTACATAGAGGTGGGATATAAATTATTATTATTATTATTATTATTATTATTATTATTATTATTATTATTATTGTCATAGCACTATGATTCCATTTTAATTGTCATGACTACATCCTTTGTTATCCTTGGATTTTCAGTTTAAAGTGGATTACTTAGAATTCTCTGCTAGAAAGCTCCAGTGCCTCACCAAATTACAAACCCCAGAAATGAGTTGTTACCATGGCAGTTAAAATGGAATCTTGGAGTTATAATTGCATAGTGTGAAAGGGTGAAGTGTGGAACATTTCCAACACAATACATTGGAATGGGTTGTGTATGTTAAATATCACAAATGTTGTGTGCCCTTGATATCCATGAAGCATCTAGATACCACCATGGATACCAAAATCCATGGATGCTCCAGTCCTAGTAAATATAATGGCATAGTCAAATGGTGTCCCTTATATAAAATACTACAGTAAAGCCTTTGGTTGCACAGACAATTAAAAATTATGAAACACACTCAAAGAAATGGAAGTACCACTACATACATAGTCTTGATGCATAACCTGTACACAGGACAAGTGACTGCCATCAGAACTGAGTAGGGAGAAACAGAATGGCTCCCAGTCAGAAAAGGGGCCAGACAAGGCTGCATACTCTCACCCTATTTATTCAATCTGCATGCAGAAATTATCATATGCAGAGCAAGTTTAGATACACAGGCAAGAAGAGTAAGGATCAGAGGTAGGAATATTAACAACCTAAGACATGCAGATGGCACAGTACTACTAGCAGAAAAGACCTGGAGCAATTATTCAATTAATTGTATATTTATTTCAATGATGGTGGCATCAACAAGAGTGCCTGAGTGTAAACCCCACAGTTGGTGGAAATAGCAGTTGAAAAAATAGCACATAGTGCAATGAAGTGTAGAGTAGCATGTGAATGTGCACTTGTGCAGTGCACCTACACAATGAGTCATCAGCCAAAGGCATTGACCATTATTCTACATATCTTGAACTATGTTGGTATTTAGCATAAGGATGTGTCATGTAAATCTGCTGGTGGTTATTTACACTACTCCAGGGCAATGTAGGACCTCAAACAGAGCCTGGAATCTTTTGTTTTACTAACCCCTCTCCAAAGGTAGCCATTCAAGATTTTCATTAAAAATATACAGATCACAAATCAAGACCATATACAATGCAACATAATGGATGGGAAGCAGCAGAAGCACAGCAGAACATCATAACCCAATTGGCAGCAGTGTACAACTAAAAGTTGGCAGTCAGGCTACAGGAAGAACAGCTGCTGGAAACATACAGCCGTTGGCAGGTGCCTAAAAATCAACAGGGAGTACAGTTTATAACAATGTTTTGCAATAAATTTATCAAATAAGATTACATGGGTCTACATAACCAATCAAATACTATGTAACAAACTGATTAACGTTAGGACTGCATAGCATGATGGTGTCATTGAACTAGAGAATCCCATTATTAATAGTCAAAGTGGCTTAAAATATTAAGTGCATCCATCTGAATTCTATTAGTAGTCCTACTTAAAGAAGACCCATTGACTCAATGGAATTTACTATATGTTGATGTACCATTTCACAATTCATTGAATAGATCTACTCTAGTTGGCACTAACCAGCACAATTCCCACCATTAAGTCTACTGGGTATACTGAGGCACATGATTTCTAAGTGGAATACTCATAGAACTAATAATCTGTACTCTTACAATAACATATATAACATTCTTTCACAGTTACAGAGTCCAGCAATGATCTGGACATCATGAATTCACTGACAAATGAATGATAATTTAAAATATTAAATAAAAACATACTGGTAAGAATTGTGATTATGTCATTCAAGATCACATCAGTGCCATATAAAAGAAATACTGTCTCTCTCTCCAACTAAATAAGTATTATCATTATTGCTGTTGTTTAATATAAGGAAAACCACCAAGCAGAATGGCATAAAAAATAAAGCTGAGTAATTTAAACATAATTCTTCATTTTTAAATTACGCTATAGGCCTTTGCAAAGTCAACTAGTTTGAGTTTTTATACTCTGCATTTATACTAGGCTAAGAATTGTGTCAGACACTATTTTCAAGTGTTACCAAGTACATTTCTAATATACCTGTGCAAACAGATCTTTAGAAACCTTTCTTCAAGAGGTGGTGATCTGAGACATTGGCACCAATATCTACCCTGGAAGGCAACAATACGTATTATTTGCCAAAGTAAATTTGACATTAATTAGCAGGATTCTCACTGACAAAGACTCCAACTGGGAAGCAGATGCGGCACTGTCTCTCAGCTACTTCTTTTCCTGCTGTGAGGGATCCTGGAAGAGCTAGATGTTCTAAGACTTTGCATCACCCCATCATGGTTGTGTGAAAACTGACTATCACTTCACTATTAGAAGTAGCTTGAGGCTTGCCATCCACACCATGGGGATTATTTAAAAGGAAACAAAGCAGTTCCTGATACTAAATGTAGGGTCACTTTGGGGTTATGAGATAGATGTTTGGAAGCATTGCTGTTTTTCATCCAATTGCACCTAACTCATTCTGACAACAGACAATGTCAAGGGGCTGTGAAGCTTCAGTCTGGAAGTTTAGTGTGTTCTCAGACTTTATGAACCTCTTTAGCAACAAGTGAAAATAAGAAGAGATTCAGCATGCTGCAATGGTTTGAGTGTTGGACTATGACTCTAGAGACCAGGGTTCAAATCCCCACTCAGCCATGAAACCCATTGTGGAACATTGGGCACATCACACTCTTCGGCAATGACAAATCTCCTCTGAACAAATCTTGCCAAGAAAACCCTGTAAGTTGCCATAAGTAGGAAAAGACTTGAAGGCACACAGCAACAAGAAATAGGAAAAGTGCAACATTGGGACCTCTAACTGGCACATGCTGTGCAGGTATCTGGATTGGTGCATCCATTCACATACCAAGAACCTGTCATTCTACATTTTACTAGTCAGAACTGGAGTGGAAAAGAAATGTAAAAGATTGTTGAGTAGTTTTCTCATTCTCACAGATAAAAATAGCCCAGTGGTTGTCAACCACTTTAAGATTTTATACTTTGAATTGAGAATAAAAATACCAAAACTACTTTTTACCAAAACACACACACACACACACACACAAACATGAAACATACAAGGTTGTACAAACAAATTTTATGCAAAACAGTATATTTTGTACAAAATCTCCACCAGCTTTTTGCAAGAGTGCCCACAAAAAAAGTCTCAAAACAGGAACAATATTTTTTTAAAAAAGCTCTTACCATCTCACCCAGTGAGGTTGTTAATTGTTTCATGTGTGAGTAACATAAAAATTTGCCTTAGCTTCCCTTTTTATTTATTCTCTTCATTTTCTTCTCTTGAGCTTTACTACAAACAGCCATGTCGGGTAAAGATCTGACCTTGGTATTTTTTTTTTAATTGCTATTGTTATAGTAACAGTGGCCAGAATCCTGTTGGAGACATATTTCTTCATAAGTGGACATAGAATTGGATGGTTCTGTGAGGTCCATGTTTAGTAAAAGGTTGTTATTACATTAATACATGTAGGAGCTAGCAAAGTGACAAGGTACATTGGGTCATGACAGTTAAAATGGTGTAAAACTTCTTTAATTTTGCTGTATGGATACACCCAAAGACATGCTGAGATCCCCATAATGGTTGGTTTTGGGAAATCCTATAGCATTTATCTTTCCCTACAGCGGAAAATGTAAAATGGGATTATTATTTTTTAAAAAATGTTGTTTCCTATTTTAAAGTTCCTATTAACATGAGATAGCTTAAATCCTCCAAGAGGCACCAGATCCTGTTGGATCTTGGAAGCTATTCAGGGTCAAAACTGCTTAGTATTTGGATGGGGGACCACCAAGGAGGACCAGATGCTGTAGACTACATTTCAGAGGAAGGTAATTGCAAGCCAACTCTGACTATTCCTTGGCCCTCCCTCCTCCCAAAAAACCTGTGAAATTTATGGGGTCACCATAAGTCAACAAATGACTCCAAAGCACATTGTTGTTGCTCTAGTTCTGTGCCTTCAGGCTGTTTCTGATTTATAAGAACCTTAAGGCAAACATTTTTTTTTCTTGGCAAAATTTATTCAGAAGGGATTTAAATTATCCTTTTTAAATTACTGTAACCTGCCTTGAATCCCATTGTAGAAGTAAGGCAAGATATATATCCTTGAAATAAATAAATAAAATAAAATTTACCATTGCCTTTCTCTAAAACTGAAAGTGTATGAGTTGCCCAAGGTCACTTGGTGTGTTTCCAGTGATTTGAACCTTAGCTTCCTGGAGTCCTAGCTCAGTACTCAGTCCACTATATCATGATACCTGGCTTTAGTAGACGCTCCATCCACCTAAATGAATTCCATCCATAGTCTTTTTCATGAGGTGAAATAAAGCTTTCACTGTATTATATTTCATTAAAATAAACTGTAGAAGACATACAAAGAAATAAAGAGCAAATGTTTTGTGCTTTTTCGCCTGTTTATCTCATGGAAATAATGTGGGTAGGTTCCAATTTTGATTACCACTTTTAAGTTTTCATATATATATATATATATATATATATATATATATATATATATCTTTCCAGTGCTTCTAACAGCATCACATGGTAAATCTTGCTATGTATTTCAGTAATTTATAAACCTTTCATTAGCACATTCATTGGTGCCAGTGTGTGAATCATTATTTGCAAGATAGAAAAGAGGAGTGTTGTGACAAGTCAGTAAAGAATGCAGAATTACTGACTTCAAGAGTGCTGACCTTCATCCTATTTCTCCAATTGTAACAAAGCATTGCAGAGTACCTGTATTTTATGATTTACCAACTGTGCAGTTGTAAAGTAATTAATGTAGCCTAAAACACTTTACATTTCCAGGTATTGTCGTTTAGTGTCCTCCCTTTCTTTTACATTCTCTTCCAGCTGGATATCTTTTAATTCCACAGTTGTTATTGTTTTTTCATGTCTAACTTTTATGTTATCACTTTAATTATACAGTCTTTGGAGCTTTTAGTACAGTTAATGAAAGTTATTTACTTTCATTAATGAAAATTTCTGCTTATTCTTCCATTTCTCAGAAAGAAGTCATTTTGTGGAGGTTTTGAAGATGGGTTGAGGATCCCGAGAAAGAGATTTATTTAGAGTTTTGAAATGAAGAAAAGTGATAATAAAACCTGTCAAACAAAATAGACATACTGTTGAATGGAGAATATTGTTGCTACCTAATTTCAAAAAGTTATAGAATTATAGTGTTGGAAAGGGCTCTGTGGAGCACCAAGTCCAACCTTCAGCTCACTATAGGATCTCCAGCTAAAACATCCCCAGCATGTAAGCTGTCCACTCCAGTTTCTTTTTGAAGAACATCAGAGAGGGAGACCCCACCACCTCTTGACAATTAGTTCCATTGCTGAACAACTCTTACTGTCATGAAGTTCCTTCTAATGTTTAGTTGAGATCTGCTCTCCTGTAACTTCAAACCATTAGATCTGGTCCTATCCTCTGGAAAAGCAGAGAACAGGACTGCCCGCTATAGTTGGCATATATGACAGAGCCTTTTGGTTCTCATTTGTTGTCACTGCATCTATTTTTTTGTAAGAATTCTATATGAAGCTAGAAATTATGTTAAAGGGTGGCCATGAAGCAAAATACAACAAAATCCAAAATCCACAAAAAGAGTGATACCTTTAGTGGCCAATCAAAATGTGCTAAATACATCATGCAAGCATTCAAATCTCCACTGTGGTTTTCAGGCAAAAGATGTTTTAATAAAATCTTACAGGAGAAGAAAAGAGACAATGGTAGAGTCATGGACACATATTTTGTATCCGGTGTTTCTGTTGTAATTTAATTAGTTTGAAGGCATCTCAATGCAGGCAGAGGGCACTCCCCTTTTTGATCATGTGGGGACTAAGAAAAATGACAAAATGTTGATTGTAGCCTCTGTCTACCTTGAAACCCTTCCAAACCAACTGAAAAACAACATAAACAACATCTGAGTCAAAATGTAGGTCTGTTCCTTTAAGTCATTTCCAACCAATGGAGATCCATCTTAACTGACAACAGAAGTTACATCTGATGCAAAATGTAGGCCTCTCACTCTACCATAATCACTTGTCTTGATTTTTTTTTATCATATTTTGTCTGATGAAGAAGGCAGTGAAAGCTGGTTACATGATGTAACAAAGAAAGAAAGGGCCGAAGAAATCTGGATCTCAAAGGAGGTATATTTTTGTATTGCTAATGGAGTTTAAGTTTTATTTCCTGGACTTTACAGCTCTTTGTCTCCCAGAACCCACATAGTCAGAAGGTGGGGTGGCCTTGTTGTTAACTGCCCTTGAATTGATCTTACCTCATGGTAGCCCTATGGATGAAACATCTCCAAGATCCTCTGTCTTCCACTTCTCTGCTTAAATCCTGCAACCCCTTAATACCCATGACCTCCTTCATAGAGACCATCCATCTGGCATGTGGCCTTCTTCTCTTCCTACTTCCCTCCACCTTCCCCAGCATTATTGTTTTATTCCAAAGAGTCTTCTCTTCTCATGATGTGTCCAAGGTATGACAGTCTCAGTTTGATCATCATGGCTTTCAGAGAGGTTTCCAGTTTGATCTACATGAAAATTCTTCCATTCATCTTAACTGAGAACAACAGTAACAACATCTTGACAAAATGTAGGCCTATAACACTTAATATTGTCATATTTTTCTTTCTTTCTCCCATATAATGTTTAACACCTTTGCCTGATGAAGAAGCCAGTGGAGCTTTAAAAGCTTGCAACATGTATTTTGCACATTTCTGGTTGCTGTTTTTGGGGTTTGGATGTTGTACTATGGTGTCTTTTGTATATTTCACTTGGCCTAATAAAATATATTGTGGAATTTGGATTTTGTTGTATTTTGCTGCTTGGCCAACATAGCCCCCCGAATATGTTTTCTAACCCATTATGATGTTAACTGTTTGTTTACATGGAGGAGAACTCAGGTCTTTTGACTGTATTGCCTAAACATTGTGAGAGCCCATTATCACACCCTGCCTGACAGAGTATAGTGCACAACTGGATTATAGGTATGCATTCTTTGGGCTTATTATTAGATTAATTCCATACACAAAAAAGGACTATCTGGTGGCTGTCCCTATCATTTCTTCAAAAGTCCCATGCAGAAAAAGCAGTAAGAAGTTCTGGTCACATACTTCCTCATGCTTATAGGGTAGATGAAAAGATAGGCCTTCAATCTGACTATCTAGAGATCTTTCAGTTTGAAACTTCATCAGATGGAATTCAGGACAGTTGTTAGCTGGAGCTAGATGGGCTTGACAGTTTTAAATTTATGGCCTCTCCTTTGCTCAGCAACCATCTTTTAAGATGAATCGTTATCATCACCCTGACTTCAGTCTACCTTAAGAAAAATGGAAAAACGGGATTTTGTTGTCCTTTGGCTCTGTTGTGCTTCTTATATTTTAATTTGATTTATGAGCAAGAAACACTTTGGGGACCAAGGCTGGTTTCACTATTAATGACCATCTTGTATTGACAGCAATACATTTGGAACATTCTTGTCCACCAAATCGTACCCTTTTGAAAAAAAACTGCCATCTGTTCTGTTGCCAAAACCCTCATGTCTTCCATCTCCCCAAATCTTTTGAAAGACTCCTTGGAGACCCTGGTGGATGATCACCAAGGGTGGTGAGGGTAGAATGTGATGAAGAACATTATGCTTAAATTCTCCTTTAATATTCAGAGTAAGAAGATTTTTTTTCCAGAGAGCTCTTTCGGGGGAAGTGTATCATAATCATAGTAATAATAAATACAATTAAGGTCTCTCAGCAGCAGTAAAAAAGCAAATCTAATAATTACACCTGCTGCAAATTCCATAGGCCCCTTCAGCAGTGCAGTATCTGCCCTCAGCCTTCACCATTGCTAAATCTTTCTTCAGCAAGCCCAGCAAAGCAGGGAGGGAGGGCAGATCCACCCTATTGACCTCCTGACTGACAAGGCATTTTGTCGCTTTTCCCTGAACCACTGGACTGCTTGACAGTAATGGGTGCATGAAGAGGTGAGCCTGCCTCATTGCACTTCACCTCAGCTGAGAGCACACAGGGCTAGTTCCAGAGCAGATGAAACACACAGCTCACTTCTGGTGGTGGAGGGTGGATGAGGAGAGAGGGAGAAACATAGTAGAGGTCAACCTGCTATTAGAAGCCTCATGGAAGTGAGAGTTGCCTCTCCCATTAGCAAAGTGGCTAATGTCCAGGTACAGGGGAAGGAATGATCCACTGCACAGTCACTGCCAAGAGCAGAAAAAAGGAATGGAAACTCAGAAACAGATGCCCACAGACCCCAAAGGCACCAGTAAGCATCTTAGCTCAATTATTGGAACTTATCTGTCTAATTTTGTGTGAGAGAGATACACAGTGTAATCTAGAGATGGAGAGAATATTCAAAAATATTTGAAATATGTTCAAAAACATGTTTTTCAAATGTTGGGAATACCTGATGAAAAGATGATGATGATGATGATGATGATGATGATTTACTTTCCCCTCAAAACTGGGACTCAGAGCAGCTTACAATTTAAAATAATAGTACAATTAAAATCATAAAAAGTTAGCACTAAAATAGAATTAAACTATTACAATATTAAAACAGGCCACTCATTAAAAGACTAAAATACCGTTTAAAAAGATAAAAGTGCTTAAAAACAGTATACCTTAAAACAATGCAACACTCTTAGCATGTTCTTTAAAGGTTTTCTGTTTTAAAGGCCTGCCTGAATAAAAGTGTCTAAGTCTGAATAAAAGTGTACACACAGGCCAAAAGGGCTGGCCTGGAGGTGGAGTCAGGGTGTGGTGACCACATGTTGGTTGCCCTGATTCTGTCCCAATGCCACTGTCACACCGTGCACTCCACTGCATGGAGGGAGGCATTAGGGAGCTCCCTTGGTGCAGCATTCAGACAAGCTGCCCAATGAAGCACGGAAAAGCCACTCCTGCCACAGCAAGGACAGCTATTTTCCAGCTTTTATTAGAGCAGCAAAGTGCTGGATCAGGGTTGTGGTGTGCAGTTGCCATGGCCCCGATCCTGCAAGGATGGCTTCTTAGGAGCCATCTGTTTAGCCCCTTAGTCTGCCAATCATTGTCCTAATGTCTCCCTGATATCCACGAAGATAAGAGAGTCAAAGAATCATAGGATCTTATAGTTGGAATGTGGGAGCACAAAAGCTGTCTAATTCCCTACCATGCAGGAATACACAACTCCATCATTCCTGAAAGATGCCCATACAGCCTTTGTTTAAAGACAGAACGTCTACCACCCTCCAAGTCAGTCCATTCCGCTGGCAAACAGCTTTTACAGTAAGATAGCCTTTCAAAATTTTAGATTGAATCTCTTTTCTTGTAATTTGAATCCACCGGCTCATGTTCTAGTCTCCGTGGCAGTAGAAAACAAGCTTGCTTCATCTTCTATATGATATCTGTTCAGATATTTAAAGATGGATGACATGTCTCCCCTCCTCTTCTCCAGTATGACCTCTTCCTGCAGCTGGCCACAGGAATGGAGCTGTTAAGCTTCCTCTCATCCTCCACAGATCTTCCCTTGGCCACGAATGAATGACCATGGGGTGGGGGTGGTAGGGTGCCCAATCAGGACACAGGTAGTTCAACCATGTGAGGAGTGGGAGCCATACAGCTATGCTATACTGAACTTTATGATCTGCCATTGTGGTGCAGGAACTCAGCTTTTTTTTTTTTTTTATGTCTGAACATGGTCAATGGGTAAATTGGTCTTTAGGATTCCTTACAGATCCTGTCTTTCACAGGCAGAGCTCAAATTCATTGATTGCTCAGTTCCCAAACTCTAATAAATCGAGCAGTATTGAAGATTTGCACACCTTTCCAAACCACAAGGTAACCACCATGATTCAGAATGTCTCCTACTGAGGTATCACTGCAGGAGGAGTTGATTCTCTAAGCAGGATGTCTCTTCCTTGAAATTTAGAATGTCTCACAATGAGAGTGACTTTATGTCTCAGTGACAAATCAGAGACAAATCTGAAATGTCCTCTTTAGGCAAAACATCTGTAGGAATATTGTGGAAGGCTGTTTTTTGTTTTTTTTTAATGAGCTCAGATTGCTCAATTTTGCTTATACTAGTATTACAGGAGGATCTGCCTCAGATGAAACATCTGTAAGAATCCTGAAGAAAGTTCAACAAAATCTGAATTTTGATCACTTTCATGAAATGTCTCAATAGAAAGAGAGAAACTGCAGGGAGAATCTATCTATATTTCATATTGTGATAGCTCTTCATATTAAACCAGTCTGACAGTCCCAGAATTGACTAGAAATTTGCAGTACATCTATCTGTCTCACTGTCTCACTCTCTTTCCCTTTTTGTATATTACAGTGTATGTGTGCATCTACAGTCGACCTTCAGTATCCATGGGGGATCCATTCCAGACCACCACCCCCACAAATACCAAAATAAGACTGCATTGTCCCCAGTGACAGTGTTGTGGCTGTGCCACCATTAGGGGTAGACCCTGTTGTCTTGTGGTGTCCACCACAGGACAACTGGGACTATCTCTAATGGTGGCATGGCCACGTTCATGCACCACCATTGGAAGCAACACAAGCTTACCATCCGCTGATGCTTGGATAGCAAGTACACAGATGCTGATGGCCAACTGTATATCCCTATATGTGTTTGTGTGTATTTCACAGTGTATGCAGTAAGACAAGGGGGGGGGGGGTTGCAGACTGCCAGAAATAGTGCAAATTGAGTCCACTTTTAGGGTTAGGATTAGTGCTAGGGAATCATGGGAATTTTTTTTCTGAGACATTGAGCCTTCTCTGTCAGAGAGCTCTGGTGCCACAATAAACTACAGTTCTCATGATTCCCTAACCCTAACCCTAAAAGTGGACTCAATATGCACTATTTCTGGCAGTCTGCAACCCTCCAAGGTTTTGTAAAAGTAACTTCTTATTAATTTGGGATAATATCCTTTTGGATTAATCTCTGTGAGAGTAAAAATTAAGAAGACTTCAAAACCTGAAAGACTTTATAGCAACTATTTCTGCTGACAAGGAATATCTCTAAGATACATATTCCTGGGATACATATCCCAGCATGATACATATTGAGAAATATATTGGGAAACATATCCCAGCATGAAACATATTGTATAGTGGTTTGAGTGTTGGACTAGAACTTGGGAACATGGGGGTTTGAAATCTCACTTCCTTAGATTACCTTGGGCCAGTCATAATCCCTCAATCTTAAAAGATAATGGCAAGCACTCTGAACAAGTCTTCTCAAGAAAACCCATGCTAGGTTTTCCTTAGGGTCACCATAAATTGGAGATAACTTGAAAGTACACAGCAGACATATCCTTGAATCCTGACTAAGAAATGGCCTGAATATATTTGGTCATATCCTGATTCTAGAAACAGAGTACCTTTAAAATAAACTTGCACTCCTGATATCCATGAGACAGTTGCCCACATAAGAGGACTAAATGAATCCAAAATAATGAAATCATTATTTGGATGAGGTGGGGGTAGGTTTAAAGAACAGCCATAGTTGGGCTGGGACATATGGGACAAGACATTTGTCCCAAGGTCCCCAGCTCTTTTTCAGGACTTGGCCTCAAGGTGCAGAGTGTCAGCTGTCTTGCAGGAGGTTTAACAAAGAGGAACGACCCACTTAACCAGAGCTCTGATACCCTCCCCATTCAAAAGAGGGAAATTATCTGCAAGTCTAGGAATATCTTCATTAAAAATGCATTTAGCTCTGGAGCCCTACGAAAGAGAGACCTGTAATACATGAAAGATTAGCCCCAGATTGCTGATTGGACTATTTCACATCATTATGGTAATTAGGCTCACAAGGCTGTTGTGCTGACACTGACACTTTCCTGCACCACTTGTCTTTGTATCAGATTTAAGGTGGATTTTTTCTCTCCCTTTGCAATGCTCTTGCCACCGGCTCTCCATTGAAGACCCAGCCCTCACAGCTCCCTCCCTCATAGCTCCCCACCTCTGTGCCAGACTTTTGCTTTATGAATATGGATTGTGATCCATTCTGAATTCCTACATGCTCTGCCCCCACCATCCCTCCCCTTCCTCCTGGTTTCCTCTGCCAACCTTAGCCCGACTCGCAAAGTGGAGGGGAAGAAATTAATGGTAATTACAAGGTGCAAGTGGATATTACAGCTCTCAATCTGATTGCCTGTAAAAACCAAATAAAAAGTGAACTTAATCAGCCAATTATAAAAAGCAGAGAATAAACAAAGCAAGATACTTTGTTTGCCCTTGACACTTCTTTCTAGTGCTTTTTTTCCCCCCATAGAAATCTGCTGTTTCTAGTAGGAACCAGCATGGGGCGGATAGACAAGGCTCCAGGAGACTGTCTGGTAGAGCCAGCATGGCACAGACAGGTGCCAATTTAGCAATCCTCTTTCTCCTTTTGAAAGAGACTTGCACAATTTGGGTTATAACAGATGGGTATGGCCACATCTGCCACAGGCAGGCCACCTGAATATGTCATAATAAGCCTATGAATGTTTCCTCAAAGGTATAGCCCACTGTGTTCAGTTAAACTCATTTTAAATAAGTAAGTGTGGGACTCAAACTTTCTTTTTTCAGTGCCTTCTTGCTTACAGGAATGTTTGTGGCAGAGAGAGTATTACTGACTGCTGGCAGGCCTCACTTAAATATACTTTGACTCTCTTTCTTTAGTGAGGATTGTCCTAGTTTCCTACTGTCTTTTCCTCTCTGGTTAATAATGGTCCCCCTTATGTCCCTAAACACTCTTAGTGTGATTGTCTGCTTGCCATTTTCTTTTAGCTCCTTCATTTGAATCTCTAGAAATGATACATCAGTGTAGTGATAGAATTCAAAGACATAGTCATATTAGTCCGGAAAATCAGTATGTAAAAAAGATCTTGCAGCATCTTTGAGAGTAACTGTAAGGCAGAAGTGGTAGCATGAGCTTTTGCCAACTTGAGCTTATTTCCTCAGCTGTATAGAGTCTATGAAAGCTCATGCTACCAGTTTCTATCTTTTGCTTAGGAGATTATCACATTGCTTTTAAAGTGCCTTATCTCCGATTGATAAAGCTGCATTTAATTTTATAACCAGATGTCATTGCACTCACTGATGACTGGGTGAATGCAATTCATATGCAACCTGGATCCCAGCCACACTTATCCAACGGCTTTTCAAAAATGTCAACATCTCATTTTTGAAAAGCCATTGGATAAGTGCAGCTGAGATCTGGGCTGCAGATGGGTTGCATTCACCTGACCACTGGCGAGTGTGATAACACCCGGTTTTAAAATTAAATGTGCCTTTAGCCCATTGGGGATAAGGTGCTTTAAAAGCAACGTGATAACCTCCTGAGTCTCAAAGTGCTGCAAGATCCATTCGCATCAGTATAGTGAGTGGATGCCTTACTGCAACCTGTTTACACAATATAGGTCCAAAGCCTCAATTCTAGTGCAGACTGTCTTCATGAGGAAAGGTCAGTTCTGCACTGAATCCACACAACCATGCTAACTTGGATTTTTTAAATTCACCTTTTGCTCTAGATGTTACAGAATTGGATGGCTGTCTACACAGATGTTCCATTGTGCCATCCAGCAGCAGCACCACTACTGTTATGACTCACTCTGTCTGAGGTCACAACAAAGCAACCAGCCATGTGATCAATGCTGGGCACCTCATTTCTGACCTCAGAAAAATCAATTCACACCAGCAGCAGTGGTATCATGTGGTACTACAGCCATCACTTAGGAGTGTGGAGATAATGGAGGTAATAGTGCAGTGCCAGGACCAGACTGAGAGCAGTCTGGAGCATTTTGGCTAGTGTAGGCAAGCCCAAAGTCCCTAGATAGTATGGGTGAAATGTAATTGCTCTGCATTCATAGCTCCTTCCTTCTTTCCCCAGACAGCTGCCCAAGATCTATGGGGCCACTACTATAGCTGTTAAATGACTGTGGAGAGGGAGGGAAGCAGCTGATTCAACAGTAGGAACTGGGTCTCATCCCTGCTACAGTTCACCACAGAGAGAGTAAAAGGAATGAAGTTATGGTTACACTGACTCACTCTGTATTGAATTGTCATGGGGTGGGAAGCTGTCTCTTCTGTCCAGTCACCTCCATTCCTTTCTCTCTACTGTAGCACCAGCTGCATGGAGTTTGGCAAGTGCCTGGCAATAGTGATTTGTGATGAGGAGCCAGTGTGGTGTAGTGGTTTCAGCGCTGGCCTATGACTCTGGAAAGCAGTGTTCAGATCCTTGCTTGGACCTGAGCAAGGTATGGGCAAGTAACACTCTCTCAACTCAGAGGATGGCAATGGCAAACCTGCTCTGAAAAAAACTTCCCTATAGCAGGGTCACCATAAGTCAGGAACAAATTGAAAAAAATAACCCCCACACCCCACACACATGACACTACAAAAGAGCACAAGGATAACATACACACATGTGAAATGTGTACATGGCACTAACAAGAGTCTGGCCAATGTCAACATCAATCTGACATCTGTCATGTGCTATGGATTACAACTCCCACAATTTCTGATCATCACCCATGATGGAATGGATTTTAGAGCATCAAAACAGAAGGTGGTCAGGTTGGGGAGACTGATATAGTGCATGGACTTCGATTTTACACATTGTAGGTTGTTATGTTCAGTTATTATAGGACCAAGATGTTTTCACTCCTCTTTCTAGGAAAAAAAAATAATAGACCCCATCCCTATGGGTTTTCAACAAGCCTGGGGCAAACAATTGCAGAATAAATACATGAAAGGTTTGTAGACTTCAAAGACCTCAATTGGTCTATTGCATCCAGAAACATCCCTGAAACTAATGTTTCAACCATTCTTCATTACTGAAGGAGGAGATATTTTGCCCCTACTGGTCCCAAGTGTGGTCCTTTTACCTGTAGGAGTGAATGGTACACCATTCTTCTCAGTGCAAGATAGATAAAAAGGTACACAAGTGAGGTGGGGCCAAACTTTACCGTTGTGTGCCTGCCTTCCTCGTAGTTTAATTCTGACTTTTTAAAAGTCTCTTTCTGGGGCTGTCTCTTGTTTGCACTTGACTGAGACAGAACATTTTGAACATTATTATTATTATTATTATTATTATTATCATCATCATCATCATCATCATCATCAATGACAACAGCATACCCTATACTGGAATGTACTCATTGGTTGCATTTAGGCACAAAATAATATCTGCACATCTACCTGTCATCCTTTTGAATCAATTGTCCCAATTCTATTAGCAAGCAGCCTTTCTCTTTCTTTTACTCCCCCTCTTCCACCAAAACTCTGATCTTCACTTTTTCCCCCTTTCCCTTCAAGTATGAATAACCTTTCCATCTTAAATTTCAAATGATGCCACTGACAGTCTGGAGGCTCTTCAGGCACACTCAGACATTCCAGTTTTAAATAACACTCTATAACATTTACAATTTCATCTTCCATCCCTGCTCCTCCTTGCATATGTATCAATGCAGATATTCCAGCCCCCACTTTTCTCTATTCATCCATCTATCTATGTATCCTCTTGGCATGTTCCTTAATTACTTGCCCATTAGGTTATTTCTCATCCCAGTTGCACATTTTATCCTCCCTCCCTCCCTCTCTCTCTGATTACAGTGGAGAGTTAGTGTTTTACTAAGCAAAAGACCATAGAGGAAAGCATCCATATAATTCTCAAAGCATCACAGAGGAGGACAGAACATTTCCGGGAACACTTAAGGGATACTCTGCCAGCTCCCACTTGTGAAAAGAGACATTTGATTAAAAAAGAAAACAACAACAACAAACTAGGAACAGGGATGTAACCGGGTCAAAATCCTTCAGGGATCCTACTGTGATAACAATTTTGCCTTGGTCTGTGCACCCATTAGGAGTGGGGGCGAGGGAATGGGACAGTGTTAATCTTAAATATTTTCATTCTTTTGTATGTAAAGAAAACTCAAAAGGTGTACACGTTAATGCAGAAACATATATACCCAGATTTTAAGTGACACACAGACCAGATTCTTATTTGAAACTGGTGAGGGTAAATTTCTACCGGCCTACTCATATGAGGCCAGCAGCAGTGTGAGAGTTGTTTCCTGGCACAATCCTGAGGCCAATAAATTTAATTTACTGACTTAAGTCATTTATATCCTGATTTATAGACATATTATTCTCCTAATATGGGTCCTTGCAATTTTTGTTCTCATTATTTTCTTCCGGGAATTAAATTTCAGCATGCTGTGAAACACATTCTCCCTCATGTGCACATTCACGCAAATCAAGCAAATCCTCCTGGAGCTCTCAGTAGAAGCCAAAGTGGCTGAACTGAGGCTATTATACTATGGGCAGATAATGAAACAACATGTTTTATTAGAAAAGACAATAAAGTTGAAGGGAGAAGGAAAAGGTGAATTCTGCATTGCAGAGAAATTCATTCAATTAAGGAGTCTGAAAGACCTGAGGAAAACTTGATGATTGAGGTACTTGGATATCTCTCATTCATAGTTCATCATAAGCTGAAGCTAACTTCAAGGCCATTCACATCAAACTAAGCATTCATCTAATTCTTTTACCTTATGTATGCATGTCCTTAGTAGCTAATGAGATGATGTAGTTCAAGTGCTAGACTGTACTCTGGGAACTCTTGGAATAGACTCTTGGAAACCAGGGTTCAAATCCCCCTTTAGCCCTGGAAACCCACTTGGTGACCTTAGGCAAGTCATAGTCTCTCAGTCCAGGGGCATCCATAGTGGGATGCAGACCACACCAGGTGACATCCTAAGGGGTTGGCAGAAACAAGCATTCACCTTTATATCTCTTAAATGCTGAAGAGATGGTGTGAGTGGGGTGAGGCTCAATGGGAAGAGAAAGGAGAAGCTCCCGGTTTGTTTGTTTTTTACATAAAGACATTAAAATAATATTTTTACTAGATTTTTTTTAATTTTTAAAGTTTTTTTAACATTTTCTTTAGAAATTGCATCTTGCCAAATTTTCACTTTAACTGCATGAAACTATGCACATGTCAATACATTCCAGTTGTGCATATGATACTATAATTTTGCTAGTTGTTTATGTTATAACTATTACCATTATATTCAGTGTTATACGGGAATTGTGATTTACGAGTAACATTAGTACAAAAACCATTACTAAGGATTCTGTATGGTGTGCTATGGAAAGGAAATCAATGGGGGAGATGACACCATGAGTTACTGCACCAGGTGATGTCGACCCTAGTGCCACTAGTACTAACTCATGGTGTCATCCCCCACCTTTGACCTCCTTCCCATGTCTCACTATAGTAATGTTTTTCATACTAATGTTACTGTTTCAGCCTCAGAAAAAGGCAACAATCTCCTCCATCTAAAGAAATATTACAAAGAAACCCCTGCAATAGTTTTGCCTTAGGGTTGTCACAGGTCGGTAGTGACTTGAAGACACACAACAACAACAACAATGCCTTTCCCCCACTGCCTAGAGCAAGCTTATAATTTTTCTTCAATACTATGCATTTTCATCATTTGTGTATTAAAGTTTGTGCATTGTTTTATAGGCATTCTTTTAAGAGTCCTAAGTCTTGCAAATATGGTTTGTCCCTTTTTATAAGTCACACCACTCTTATGAGGCTCACTAGATGCAAACAGGCTACGTTTACTCAGATTGCCCGATCTAATAGTATTCTTTTCCATCCCTAGCTTGAATTATTCAACTCAGGTGGAAGTGCTTTCTTCCATGCCAAAAGGGAGGGAGGAGGGAGAGATAATCCATTTAGCCATTTCCCCCAAGATTCTGTTATGGTGTCATCATCAGTGTTCCTAGCCATTGTGGCAGGTGATTGTGATGTCAAAACAAGACCCAGCAACATTGTTGGCAGCTGCTATTTATACCTAGTGAAGCCAGGCAAGTTCCAAATAAACCAAGCAGAAACTGTTGAGAAACCCATAATATCATTTAAAGCAGTGGGGGTCTGGCCTTGTGTGGGTTATTATTGTACTTTTGCCTGACTGTGGTGGGGGCATCTGAAGTTCACGGAGCCCACCTGTGGTTGCTTTCTCCCCATTTCCTTACTAAAGCTGCAGACATTGTCTTGGATAATGAAACCTTAATTTTGCTCAGCATTTCATGCATGTCTCCAGTGCCATAAAGCTGTCTGGCTACATGTATATGAGAGCGATTGGGCAAATAACTGCAATTATGCTTGGCATTGCTAGCTTTCACACACACACTGCACACATACCTTTTTTCCATTTCCATTCATCAACTTTGCAAAATAGGAAAAAAATGGGGGGAAATGTGAGTGGGAAATTAGAAAGGCCAGAGGTTAATGGGGCTCACTATCGACTGCCGAGGGAAAAACAACAACACAATCCAGAGCAAGGTCTTATTCGTTTTTCCCTTTTTTAAAATGGAGCCAGCAACATGAATTAAGCATCTACAGCACATCGGGAATCTAGGAAGGAAATGATCAGTAGTCAAAAGGGGATGCATATGTATTTATAAGCCCACAGGTGACAAGTTACCCCTCCGTTGTAGATTCAGTCATTGACAGGCAGGCTTAACTATTTTCAGTCACATTAACACAGCAGTGTCGGTCACTCTACAAATCAGTTTTCTTCCATCAGATCAATCAATAAACTCCCCAATGGTATCCTCTCTGGTGCTCAGATTCATTTTAATTGCATGCCATATAAATAGACATTGTTCACTTCATCATTCCCTATCCTGAGCAAATCAAGTGGGTAAAAAAAAAAATTAAATAAAAATAAATCATTTGTCACTTTAGCCTGTTCCTTGCAAAGCTCAGAAAAGTTACTTTTTGGACCACAACCCCCAGAATTCCTCTAGCCAGCATGGATGCTGAAAGCTATACTCCTCAACAAAGTAAGTTTCCCAAGTTTCAAGATGAAAGGATCAACCAAGAAGACAAATGAAGAACATCCAATAAGAAAGATGGAAAGAGGGGTGTTGTAGAAGAGGGCTAGGGCATGGAAAGATTGGACAAAACTTTTAAAAAGTTTATTATTATTATTATTATTATTATTATTATTATTATTATTATTATTATTATTATTATTTGGATAACAACTCCCTGAACATTATCAGAGACATAATGGATTCCGAGAAGAATGCTGAGAGCTGCAGTCTTCCCCATAATGACTGTTCCTATCTTGATTTTCTTTGTGCGTGTTACTTTCCCCCTCCCTTTTATAATCCTCACCATTTTGTTTGCCCTTTGGAACACTCCCTGCATTCCCAAACAAACATCCCAAAGCACAAAGTGTTTTTAAAAAGAACTGAGCTAAAACATTAGACATCATTTTGTTGCCCTTTCATGAGCTCAAAGGTTCAACCTTTTCTTTGTCCAACACTGGGAAGATGGAAAGTGTATCCAAGAAAATACATAGCAGTAGTCCAAATAGTCTAGGTAAACAGCATTCTGTGCAACCAATGCTGGCCACATGATCACAGAGTAGTCTCTGATAATGTTGGCTCTTTGGCTTAGTAATCGAGATGAGCACCACCCCCTACAGTCGGACACGACTTGACAACCTTGTCAATGGAGAATACCTTTACCTTTAGTCCAAGTAGAGTGCACTTTTATTATAAGTTTCATATCAAGGAAGTACTTAAATGTTTCATGGCTGCCTGTGCGGAGAAGAGAGATGTTGGGTCCTAAATAAATTCTGGTTTGGAATTTCTCCAGCTTCAAATGAGCTAGAACTGCTAGGAACACAGAGTATTACATGGGATGAAATACATAGATGGATTTCATCCACTGTGCTGCTAGAGTCAGAATACTACATTCATCTGATTGCTGAAGCTGAAGCTCACCAAACAATCATGAGCAATAAGATCTCAGCAGTAATGGCTTCATTACTTAAGCCTTGTCTGCATGGGCCAAAAGCCCCATCCCTCCTCATGGGTTCTGACATTGTCCTGTTCAGATGATGCACAGCACAAGCCCCGGTTCTGGTGAGGTCAGTCCAGACAATGTCTGGTGAGTCTTACACCAGAACCAGGGCAAAACAAGGTCAAAACACATTTTTAAAACATACCCATTACTCTGGATATTCTGAGAAGAACCAGAGCTCTCAGTTTCCATGGTGTGGTGGCTGTATGCATGGGTGTCCCACTGGGCTGTCAAGGGCATCTGATGTGGATCACTTGTTCTGAGGTTAGAATGAGGTACACAACATGTGACTGTCATTGACCACCTTGTTCTGACCTCAGAAGTGAGTGACCTGTGGTGGCAGCAGATGTGCTGGATGGCCCAGAGGTATACCTGTGCAGCCAGTCACCATGCTGAAGAAATGGAGCCCATGGTAACAGTGTGTGTGTGTATGTGGAACAGAGCAGCTGTGTGACCAGGAGACTCTGAGCTGCCCTTGTACTATCTTGGCCATGCAGACAAGGCTTTCCAGAGTTGATGCTTCCCCTAGGACACCCAACAGACTCCATCACTGTTAATATTCCATGAGTTGTCTGCTATTCTAGTCGGGTTTGGGTGGTGGTGATGGTGGTGGTGTATACACTTCACCATTTCACAGATGAAAACTGGGATGCATGTGGCCAAACAATATCAGAATAACTCCCAGGATTCCATAGGGTGTAGCTACAACACTTAAAGTGGCTTCAAACAGCATTGTTTCTACAGTGTAGATACACCCTGAAGCAAAGGCAAACAGGGATACCACTGTCTGACCTTTCTTTGAGATCAAGACAATTCATCCGACCATTACTATATGGGGTGACCATGTGTCTTATTTTTCAGAAGTCAGTCCTCTGTTTGAAGGGCTGTCAGAGATTACAGTCCTCTGAGAGTGTGCTCTGTCTGAAAGGATGCCCAGTCAAAATCTGGTTTAAAGATAAAAATAAAATGAGGGGAGGGGGTAATCAAGGCCTTAAAGCTGCCATCAGTAGGTAAACTCTTGGGCACACAGGTTACCTGCTTGCAATCTTCTCTACTTCAGTGAGTTGTATTGTACTTCTATTTAAACTGGAATCTGTATTTATCCTTTTGAATCTGTAAGTTTAAATCAGTGCATACACATTGCACGTAGCATCTTCTTTTTTGGTGATACATTTCCTGTCTTTCAGCAATTGATGTCTTTATTGTAGTAGATTCTACCACAATTATTATCATAATGAAAAAAAAATTCCAGATTAATTACCTTATAGATTGTAAGTTCACAGATATAATACATATAAAGCTTTATTATTATTATTATTATTATTATTATTATTATTATTATTATTATTACCACCACGATTAAGTCTGCCACCTCTGGAGCAAATTTAGCCATCTGTCTGCCCTGAAATGAAGAGTATGAACTTTTCAGCCTTCCAACAAAGTCACAATGTGTGTGTGTGTGTGTGTGTGTGTGTGTGTGTAAGAAAGAGAGAGAGAGAGAGATGCTTATTTCTGCTTTTATCACACAGTTTTTCCTACGATTTTCTTGGGATATGTCTCTATTCAGAGCAATGGGAGAAGCTAGGTTGTGAAACTGGCTATTTTCCCAGCCAAGGAATTGCTGTTCAAGGATAGAGTGGGCCGTGTTTCACAGATCATATAATTTATAGACAGCGAGGCTCCATTAAGACCACTGAATGAATCCCCTTGCAAATGGAGGAGAGCGAACACAGATATTAAAACTCATTCCATTCTGAGAGCCAAATTCTTAAAACTGCAGCACATTAAGAACAGCATTTGAAGGAGAACAATAAAGAGACAGGGAAAATGCAGGTTCCTTCTTAAAATGGGCTAACCCAGCAACAAAGAGGGATATTTGGATATGTTTACTCCAGGTCTGAATTTGTCCTACAGTAGAGGACTTTTGCAGCCAAAGAAAAAGGAGGGGGGAACCCATCATGGTTTGTTCCCAGTAGACTAATAGAAGCAGCCTGCTACGTTTGCCTTTAATAACTTTGCAATCAGGTTTAAATTGCCATTGCAAAAGGTTTATAAAAGTTTGTGTTGCCTGCTAATTAAATCCATGCAAATGCCGGCTTGGCATTAATTTACTGTAAAATTAGTGCAAAGCAATGGCAAGTTAGTTGCAAGAACCATGCCCTTGTTCATCTTCTAATGAGAAATTTAAAAAAAAATACATCTCTCTGCCCCACCTCAAAGATTTGAAGAAGGTGCTATTTTTCAGCTGAGCAGCACAGTATACACAAAACGTTGCATTTCAATTATTTGGCAACTGATCCAATAGATGGGAGATGACAGATAATTAAAATCTAATTGAAATAAAATCATTCCCAGTCCCGTCTCCTTCCACCACTTCCCACAGCTAAGGCGATCCTTGCCTATTTCCTATGTGAACTGCTGTACTTTAATTTAATTTGTTCCTCTGTTTTTTATAAACAAAGGGTATGCTATAGTTCTCTTTCCCATGGTAAGGAAATTACTGGGGGCATTTTGAATGAGGTTGAGATGTATTCCATACATCAGAGGTATGTAAAAGAAGTTGGGGAAAAAGAAAGACAAAAGGCAGAATGAAAAACAGGGGACATAGAAGAAAAGAATGGATAAGAGATAGGAAGAAGAAGGGAGAACATTTTATAGAAACATAGAATCATAGAGTTGGAAGAGTCCTCAAGGACCATTCAATCCAACCCCATTCTGCCATGCAGGAATACAAAATCAAAGCACCCCAACAGATGACCATCCAACCTCTGTTTAAATATCTCCAAAGAAGGAGACTCTGCCACTTTCCAAGGAATCATGTTTCAGTGTCAATGGCTCTTACTTCTTCCTAATGTTGAGGTGGAATCTCTGTGCCTGTAGTTTGATTCCATTGTTCTGGGTCCTACACTCTGGAGCTGCAGAAAGCAACCTGGTTCCATTCTCAGTATAATATCTCTTGAAATATTTGAACTATCAAATTTCACCCTTTAACTTTCTCTTCTCCAGGCTAAACATACCCAGTTTACTAAGTCACTCCTCATAGGGCATGGTTTCCAAACCTTTCACCACTTTGGTCATTGTTTTATTTTATTTTTAATACTTTATTTGAGGATTGATCCACCCAAAATAAATATACAAATAACCAAGGCTAGAACAAGCCTTTGGTGTAACAGAATTTTCTTTTTTTTTTTAAAAAAAAAAAAATCCCAAATATGCTTAATAGATGTTGATAATCAATTGCATCAGAGAATACTTATAATTGTGTGATCTGGGACAGGGCTTCCAACTGTGATACATGATCTCCAGAGGCTTCACTTTCCCAGGTGTATTGGGACCTGGGGAAATCATTACCCTGGGGGAGGGATCAATGTGACAAAGCTGGCAGGTTTAAGCAAAGAAGTCATAGTGAAACCCCGCCACAATTTACCACAACTTGGGGGGAGGTGGGGGAAGAGGGAAACCAAGCAGTCTAATTAAGTTTACACACTTTTTCTGGCAAATCATTTTTTTTCTAGAGTGTTTAGCTACAGGGTGAAGAGTCCAGGTTTGGTTATTCTGCAAAAAGTTGTGTAGCCCTTTCAGGATGCTAGGATGGTGCCAGGATGTGTGCAAATTGTTCATACACTTATGCTCATTCCTGCACTGATGTGATCACCACTATCATTTATCCTGCATTTACTTCAAAGACTTCAAGGAAACATATATGACCATGGACAAAAAGATATGTTTTATATTCACAACAACCCTCTGAGGCAGGTTAAGTTGAGAGACAGTGAGAGGGTCAAGGTTACACAATAAATTTGGTGGCTTGATAATTCCAATGGAACCATTCTGGGTACCATACAGATTCCCTGAAAATGGCACATGCTAAGACATATGCTGAACTGGAAATAAGAATTGTGATAACCTCAGTACTCATCTCTCCATGGCCATGAATTCTCTGGATAGTACAACCTTTCAGTTACACCTCTTCCATCAGTAAAACTTGCATAACAAAATTGGCCTAGCATCCAGGACTTGTGTTTGTGAGTACACAAAGCCTTTATAAACACCTGGCCATAGCCATATAAAGATGCCTGCAAAGTTATTGTAGGGCAAACAGCATGTTGAAAACAAACCGTTTATATTCATCTTTACTTGGACAAAAGTCCTTTGCAATGGGGCAGAGCAAAAAGATATGACTAAACCCATAGCAATCCATTGGTGGTGGTGGGCATTGTTTATATTAAGGCTTAAGGATTGCAGAGAATTTTACTCTCCTAACAAAAAGTGTACAGCATCTGAGTTCTAAGTAAAAATGCTATTTAAACACCAAACACTGTTATACAGAAGACCCTTCGTATCTGCCAGGATTTGGTTCCAAGATCCCCCACAAATACCAAAATCTGTGGATGCTTAAGTCCTATTATATACAATAGCATAGTAAAATGATGTGCCTTATATAAAATGTTAAAATCAAGGTTTGCTTTGTAGGTGGGTTCCCCCCCCCCCACAAAATCTTTTCAAGCCTTGGATTGCTGAATCTGTGGATGCAGAATCCATGGATACAGAAGGACAATTGTAGTAAGGGATGCAGACGAATGAAAGTAGGGAGGTGGAGGGAAAGGAAGGAGGCATTGCAGGAAGTGAAGAAAATGGGAGGGGGGCTTGTTTCCTCCATGTCACTGGGGCATTGAGTCCGCTCCAGGGTTTTGGCTGAACTTTAGAAGAGTTGTCCAAGATTCTGGATCCTATTCTGAAAATAACTTCTCTGAAGTTTAGGCAAAGAACCAGAGCAGATTCACCACCCCATTGGAAACCATCAGTTACCACTAAAAGAAAGGGAGTATTTTGCATGTAAATTAAAAAGGAGAAAGGGTGGGAACCACAAGTGACTTGTTTTTATGTAATGAGGACCTGTGCTGAAATTCAATAAATAACAGGCAAAAGAGAAACTGTCAAGCAAGGAAAAAGAAAGGAGTGAAATGGGAGTGGTGCCTTAACTTTCTTCTAATCTAACCAACCTAGCAGTTCAAAAGCATGTAAAAGTGTAAGTAAATAAATAGGTGTCACTTAGATGGGAAGGTAACTCTTCTGTGTATCTCGGCATTTAGTCATGCTGGCCACATGACCATGGAGTCATATTTGACAATGGTGGCTCCCTCGGTTTAGTAATGGAGATGAGCACCACCCCCTACTGTCAGACACAACTAGACAATCACATCAAAGGGGAAACATTTACCTTTACCTTACATTTTAAAGACTAATGTGTGAAGACTGGCTTTAAAATTCTCTAGTCATGTCAGAAGGGACAGAGTCTGGTTGAGGATAAAGTCTCAAATGGGTATTCCAGATCCTACTGAAACACATTGTTTGCTTGAAACTAGCTGAGGCCCTCAGACTGCAACCTAACTACCTTATTTTCCTGCGTATAAGACTACTTTTTTTACCTGCAAAATCTGTGGCTAAAGTCTTATATGCCGGATATAAAGATAATGAGGATAGAGGTGCTAAAACTCTATATTTTGACTGGAAAAATGGGGGGGTCGTCTTATACGCGGGTCGTCTTATACGCCGGAAAATACGGTATTCATTTTTTGAGGGTGAATACTGCAAAAGAGCCTCCCCTCCATGCTTTTATGTAGCTGATGAGCTCCCTGTCTATGTCAGGTTCTCCTTCACAGTCTCCTGCATTTGGCTATGGAAATCTGATGACAGTGTGTGTATATGCCTTCAAGTTACCTGTCAATTTACAGTGAACACCTTAGGAATGTGTATCTCAAGTCTTTTCAGCATATGTTTGGTTTTCCTTGTTGTCATATATTTCACCTGAAAAAGAACATCTGAACTTGTTTCAAATTTTATAGGCAAACAAACACTCAGTGAAGTGAGAACTTTGTGTTGTGAAGAGCAAGGGGTGTGAGAGCTGGTAACTCCACAATGTGTGTCTGGACCAGGCCAGATTGCCAACAAAGCAACTATGGATGAAATATCATACAATCAATACAAGAGGGCTGACAGGCAGAGATAGTCGTGTGTTTTTCTCCCTCTGTGCTCTTTTAGAGTGCAAAAACAATGAAAGAGAAATCAACATCCCACTCCCCTCATGAATAAGAAGTTAAGAAACAGAAATACTGTAGTGGAAAGATAACAGAAACTGCATTCATCTGGGTACACCAAATCAAGGAATGGACACATTATTAAAACCAGCTAATGCTGTGAAACTATTCCAGACACTTGTACTTGAGACTGTATTAATTCCAGCTGCTCTTGTAGATCTTGTCATGCCAATAGAGTTCTTGACACTGAAATTAGGAGAGGGAAAAATGAGAGAAGGAGGATGTAAATATATCCACTCAAAGGAGAGGGAAAGAGGAAGAAGTGGAGACAGGTAAAGGAAATAATCAAAAGAGTGGATTGCAAATATGCAATCCCATTTACACATGGAGACACTTATGTTCACACAAGGCTCAGCATGCTCCTCTTCACCTGAACTCATAGAATCACAGAATCATAGAGTTGGAAGGGGCTCCAGAAGTCATTGAGTTCAACTACCTGCTCAATGGAGGACTTTCAGCTACAGCATTTCCAGCAGGTTCCTGTCAGTTTTTTTCTTGAAGATGTTCAAAGAAGAAAATCCCACCATCACTATAAGCAATTGCTTCCATTGCTGAACTGCTCTTATGGTCAAGAAGTTCCTTCTAATGTTCAATAAAAAAAATCCACCCTCCTGTAGCTTAAAACCATTACATCTGAGCCTACCATCTGGGGTAGAAAAAAAAAAATTCCAAGCCTGAGCAACAAACAAGAACTGAGGGTAATGCTTTTGTATGCAGCTTATCTTCATATCTTAACTGTTTTGGCCAATCGTGGAAATCCCTCCTCTCTTAATTCTTCTTTCTGGTTTCTCTCTGCCCATCAGCAATTATATTCCTTCCATATTTATGACCTTCCCATTCAGCAAAGCCTTACATGCCCTGACCTTTGTTGCACCTGCTTCTCTACAACTCTCTATAGTTTCTCTTCTGTGGTTTGGTAAATACTCACAGCATGGATCACATTGAATCTTGCCATAATACTTCACAGCTATAGCCAAGATCCTGTATCCCTGCACATTGAAAACTATACTTATATTATTGGGAGACACACACAGCCATTTCATGGCACATGGTAGGTGGGGCTAGCTAGGCTGTGACTGTTTTTGTGTCTGCAGCTGGACACTTAGTGGGAAAAACACCCTCCTTCTGGACCCACAGCTGGTCAGTGCTGGGTCACCTTCCCCCATCTTCCCTCAGCCACTAAATGGCTTTTGGGAAGAGGAATGTAAATCCTTCATTGTTTCATCTTTCTATGCAAGGATGAACAACTACCATAGTTTCTCCTATATTGATAAAACAAATATTTCTCTGCATTATTCATCCTGTATCCAAATGTCCTTAAGTGTTCTAGGGAAATTGTTTTGTGGAGAAATGCATGAAGGTTCTTCTTTCCTTTCCTCCTTCCTTTTCACAGACACATAAAATATCTTCAGTGTATAAGTTTATCACATAGGGGATAATTGGAAGTATAAACAGTGATTAACCTTTGATAATCCCACAATTGTGTTAATGGTTTTCACACAACGTCATGTTCAAAGTCCTATTTTCCCGTGAATAACCCATGATAATCCCGCAATTGTGCTAATGGTTTTCACACGACATCAAGATGAAACATGATTACAATGCCATTATCCTCTGAATAACCAGGCAAGAAACAACAGCAAATCATTCACATGAATTACTTTTTTGCTATTTATTGCCTGGTTATTCCCTGGTTATTTACGGGATAATGGCTCTTGTGTTAATCTTGTTTTAATCTTATTTAATGTCAGTTGTGTGATTTTCATGGGTTAATATTATTGTTTAAACTCCTAATTTCCTTCTGTGTGATAAACTCCATAGAAACAATGATACATGTGGGGGTTTTTTCACAATGAAAGCATCAATAACACAATACAACACTACACTACAATTCTACTTTATCTGCAGAAAATACTGTTTCTGTTGGTTTTAGGTTTTGGTTTTTGCGAGAACAACCATGAGATAATTTTGTCCAGAATATGTCCTCAGCTGTGAAAATTCTTGTTAGTCCAGGATCTATCTTTTCAGAATTTCTTGAGAATTGAAAAGCATGCTTTCCCACTCCCCCCACCATATATTTCAAGTTTTCTTTCTATTTGTACCACCTAGTACTCTAGTATTGCACCCTTATTTTCATGCTCCTGAAACTCAGGTGAAGAGTCTTAGATAAGATATATTGGGCACAATGCACTAGATGGTGTCACTGGGAATATAAATAATATTGAAAATTCTCATTGCACTCAACAAGGGTGTCTTGACATATCAAGATATCACATCAAGACAAACAAACAAACCAACAAAACATGCTATCAGACATAATTTTCAACCACACATGAGAGTTAAAAGACCAGCCTTTTTGTCAGCTACAGTCATGTATTTGGCGACTCCTGTCTCATCATTCTGGTAATCAAAAACATATTGGCTGGGGATCTTGAGGGTTATAATCCCATCCCTCTGGAAGAAACCAGGTTGGCAAAGGCTGTATGACAAATAGGATCAGACCTCAGGCTTTGGCCCCAACTTGTACAAACTGCTTTGTACAGACATACACAAAGGGGATGTCCACTCACTTGAAAAGGTAGGGTCCTTTCGGCACATGTTCTGATGAAAATGCATGGCACCAACTGAGGGAAGAAGCTTTCACTGAGGTGCTGCTTTTTGTTCAAAGCACACATATTTATCTGACCATCTCTAAGGGGATACTCTCACCCTTATGAAACAAAGAAACCCTTTTTATGTATCATTTGCTTTCTGCTTACCCCCTGGGATAAACTCTAACCTCTCATTGCACCCAGTTTTCCCCTCTTACCACCACAGATACACAAATTTTTCATTTGACAAATTGTTCTTCCTTATTATTTCTTGCCAGAGGGTTTTCTTTTCTTTTTTATCTCTCTTTTTAAAGCTGGGCATCACACTGACAAAATGATATCTGCATCAGTGTGTGTGTGTGTGTGGAGGGGGGATGTAACATGGCAAAATCATCAGTAAATTGCTACACTTTTTCTCACTCTCTCCATATTCACTGTAGCTTTAGGGCTAAACAAATGTAGTTCCTGGTAGGAAAAAAAGGAAGCATTCTACTTTTTTTGAAGGAGGGGTAGGTGGAGAAAATGTTAATAACACAATGGGGCTTAAGAAGTGGCAGTAAAAGCAACAGAAGTATCTACAGCCTCCAGGCAGGGAAGTGCATACTGAGACTAAAGAAGAAATCATCAGAAAGGCAGAAAATTGGGATTAAATAATGATATTGAAGCATCCTTCACTGATACAGACAGGAGGTGAATGGAAATTTTATATATCGCAAGGACACTTCCAAAGGTGTTTCTGTGTTTTGTTCTACATCAAGACACATTGCAGCCCCATAATATGCCAACCAAGTATCAGCTTGATGGAACATTTTGCCATGTCATCATGCTGTCCCTAAAAGAAGCATGCTATTTTCCATCCATCTCATGGGGATAAGTGCATCTAACTAGTGTAATCATTAAACTCATCCAGCCACTATGCATATACTAGCATCCTGTTAGTGGCTTAGTCATCCATATGTTCCCTTGCAGAAGTTGTTCAGGCATTTTTGTCCAGTTCAGAAGTCCATATACAGTTGAAGGTTGCAGAAGTAGAGCTACACATGCAATAGCATTGCACATGGCACATGGAGAGCTGGAGTTCACCCTGCAATTTGGTATTTCATGCCTGTTTGCTCATTGAGTTGTACAGTGTTGTAACTGGCTGATACACAATCATGTAATTCTGTGAGTGTCAAGTTACAGTCTATCTACTTGATGTATGATCTCATCCACAATTTGGCTTTAACTGACTTTTTTCTCCTTAATACACTACTTAAATTTATTCTCTAGCTTCACTGATCTGAAAACGACCATGTTACTCTGTGCTTCCACTTCAAGCTGACAAAGGAGACAGTACTTTTACCTAATTGCTGCTTGCCTACAAACATTTTATCTACTAAGATAGAGAAAGGTCACTACTTTTATGTCATTCCAGATGTAAACCAATATCATCATAGCAAGCTGATTCTTCCAGTTTGAAATTTCTGTTTTGAGATTTAAATCTAATTAAAGACTAGAAGAAGAAGACTAGGAATGGAAAGGACAGCTATGAAAGAACTAGATAAGATCCTAAAGAGTAAAGATGTACAACTGAGCACAAAAGTGAGAACTGATCAAGCCACCGTATTCCCCATTATCATGGATGGCTGTGAGAGCTGGACAGGAAAAAAAAAAGTGGATAAGAAAAAAATATCATTTGAGAAGTGGTGCTGAAGAATGCTGAGGATACCATGAAGAGCCAAAAAGACAAACAAATGAGTTCTCAAACAGATCAAATCAGAAATCTCCTTGGAAACCAAGATGATCAAATTAAAGCTATCATACATTGGCCACATAATGGGGAGGCATGACTCACTCAAAAAGATGATAATGCTAGGAAAATTTGAGGTCAGTAGAAAAAGAGGTAGACTGCATGCCAGATGGCTGGACTCAAATATGAATCTACATGACTTAAGCAGAGCAGTTGAGGAAAGGGAGCCTTGAAGATGTCTCATCCACACGTTCATGGAAAAAAATAATGAAAAAATATTACATAAGAAGGTTTAATTATCTAAAATAAGCAGTACATATAGAAACAGTAGTTTTCTGGTATCCAGGTTAACAGTGTGTAGACAAGACAATACACTGTGCCAAAAAGTAAAAACTACAAGTAGTATATATGCTTTCTGTATATATGTAATAATAATAATAATAATAAAATTTATTTATATCCCGCCCTTTGGTAACCCAATCAGGGTGGCTTATATGTAAACAAAATAGATGCACAACTAATTACATAGAAGATTAGAATTCTTAAATAACATAAACTAATAAAAATATCCAACATACAAATTGCATGAAAGAACAGAAGTATATGCACTTCAAGAGGATATGTAATGTAAAAGATACAAAATAACAATAAAACCAAATGTGTTTTGACTAAACATCTTCCTCAGTGGAAAATAAAGCTGTCGTGACAGCACAATAGTTTCCCTATTTGCATGAAGTCATCCAGTATCAGTAAGGATTATATCAGGAAATAAATTCCATATCTTAGATGCTCCAATAGATTGTAATAGCATTTATTATTTCTTCAGCCACCCCTAGACTGTAGAATGACCTGCCAAAAGAGATATGACAGCTGAATATGCTGTCTAAATTTAAAACAGTATTAAAGTCTATTCTATTCTAGTAGGGCTATCAGATGATTTTTAAATTATGGATTTTAAATGATGAAATTTAAAGGTGGATTGTTTTAATAGGTCTTATATGTCCTTTTAAATAGATGTATGAATGTTAACTGATGTTGTATATTTGTTAATCTGTTGTTGCTCCTTGCCTCCATTCATGGGGAGAGAGGAGGAGGAGGAGGAGGAGGAGGAGATCAATGACAATAACTGTAGCTGGCTCTTGACCTGTATTCAGTAAGTCCATGCCTGCAGTCTGGCCCTGACAATGTGAACCCTTTCTCACTCATACCCACTGGACAAGAGATGAAGACAAAGACATTTAAAAATATATAATATCACAAATTTGGCATAAATGCTAATTTCTCATGTAAAACCTTTTATTTTAAAAGATGGTTGAGATTCTACATCACAGATGTAGTTGAAAATACATAACTACACAGTGGCTCCTGAGCCAACTCCCCAACTCTATAAGTCCATATACAGCCACCCTTCCATTTTCATGGACTTCAGATCTGCGTCCCTCGCTTATGCGGAAGGGATAAATGGAGGGACATACAATAGGGGTGCACACCCATGGCATGCACCTGCACACTCCTGTGTTCCCTCACCTCCATTCAAGTCTATGGGACTTGGATATGCATGGGTTTCCATTTTTGCAAAGGGGTCCAGGATAGATCCCATATGAAAACAGAGGGGCAACTGTTTTGAGAGAAAGTGGGATATAATAATAATAATAATAATCATCATCATCATCATCATCATCATCATCTTAATAGCTAGCAGCCTGGCTCAACTCCTCACATCACATATCTCTGTTGGAAAGTGGCTGAAAACATCCTTCTGTGTTCAAATCACCTACAGAACAGATCTCCATTGCTTGGTGCAGCTGCTGGTCACAATCATACATATGGGTACTGAGCAGTTATGAATGAATAAGTGTAGGAAGATACCAGCCATGCTTCTTATCTCCTATCTTGGATGAGACAGGTGAGAGTAGAAAGAGAAAAAGAGGGAGAAAGGAAGAAACAAAGATTGGTTGTTTTTTCAAATGTGTAGAGAAGTTGTGGGTAGACATCTGATCTCATTTCCATTGTATTTACAACTGGTTGGTCTCATTCCTGCTGCCTAATCAACCCCAGCCAAGGTTACACTTAAATTCATGATCTAACTGGGAAAGGGAAACTGATCTCATTCACACATTAAATGCCATATCAATGCTCACCATGTTGAATTAGTGCCGGTAGATTTCTCTGACTGGTATGTGTTTGAAATTGTAGTTGGGTTCGAAGAATCAATTAGGGCACAGTGTGTGGGTGAGTTAAACAACAATTTGCAATATTGTCGTAACTCCACGCTAGGGCAAAGAAGCCCTCTTTATATTTCATTTAGATTTAAAGTCATTCAAGTGTGCATCCTTGTATAATTCAACCCAGTGAATGAAAGAGCAAAGTATCAACAAGGCACCTTTTTCATTGTTCCTTTCTTGGTAGCGTAAGCATCCAAGGAGCATTTCCACATCTGGTATGAATGAATATGGCTCCAATTGAGTATGTAGATGCTGAATTCACTTCATTGCAGCCACTTGGATGTCTCCATCACCATAGCAACAGTATACCTGACAAGGCTGACTAATTACTCACATATGACATTTCTTTATTCTCCCCTCATTCTTCTTTTCAGTCAGGGACTCTGGCAATTGAACCTCATAGTCTGAGGTTGGGGTCTAATCGATACACTAGTAAGACTAGTAAGGCTTGGTACTTCTATAATTTGTATAAAGGTATGTTCAAAGAGAGGGAAGAAAGGGAATGAGGAATCAGTTCTCAAAAAGAGAATGTTGTTTTGCCAAATATTTCCATGAGGGAAGTCCAGGGGTCAGCATCTCCTCACCAACACTGGCTCTGGAGGCCAGCCGACTAGAAGAAATGGCATATGTGGTGAGTGTTGGACTAGGACACTGGGAGACCAAAGTTCAAATCCCAACTGAGTTGTGGAAACCCACCGGGTGACCTTGGACCAGTTACACTCTCAACCTCAGAGGATGGCAATGGCAAACTCCCTCTGAAGAAACTTGCCAACAAACCCCCATGATAGGGTCACCTTAGGGTCACCATAAGCCAGAAATGACCTGAAGGCACACAGCAACAAACAATATTAGACCAAAAGACTATCTAGTCCACTCAATGTGCATACAGTGGCCAGTCAGGTACCTCTGGGAAGCTGATGAGCAGGACATGAGTGCAAAATCACCCTCCTCCTCCTCCTCCTCCTCCTTCCCAGCACCTTTTGTACAGAGACATATTTGGACCTGGAGAGAATATATATCCACCATCCATCATAGCCAGCCCCATCTTCCATAAAGTCAACCTGCTGTCATTTAAATCTGTCCATGTTGCCAGCAATGGCTCTTCTTCTGGTAAACAAACTGCATGCTTGTTGTATGAAGAAGTTTTCTTTTTACCTGTCCTGAATAGGGATGTAATTATTTGCTTATTTCATTTTCTCTTGTGACCATGAAACCTTTCACGGCTTTCTCCCTGCTGATGAGGATTACAAGAATTTTCACATAATTTTTAATTTTTATTCATTTATCTATTGTATCTTGGGACTCTTGAAAACATGTCATAAAGGTTTTTGTGTGTATGGAAGGGGAAATAAAACCCTGTATTTTGTGCAAAATGACAGACTTTATGTACAAAATACATTTTTGTGCAAAACACACAATGTACAACAAAGTCAAATAGCCATTAGATGAGATCTTACACCAGGATTGTGTAGACTGTGATGAGTTATAGACTGATTGTGTTATGAAGCCTTTGTGTTGAATGGCAATGTCGTTGAATGGAAAGTGCAAATGTGCAACCAAAAACAACTGAATTTACATGCAGAATTACTCAAATATTAAAAGTTATTAATGTTTTGTGGGCTTTTCGGGCTGTGTGGCCATGTTTCCTTTCTGACGTTTCCCCAGCATCTGTGCCTGGCATCTTCAGAGAATACTTGAATGGAAGAGAGTGGGTATGCTGGTGAAACATCAGAAAGAAACTCTTCTAGAATATGGCCACACAGCCCGAAAAATTATGGATGCCGACCATAAAAGCCTTCAACTTCACAATGAAAGTTACTGTTTTTGGCATTTTTCTCCAATAAGCATAAATGAACATTGAATGGTCACCCATTGGAACACACCAGCCAATTTAATTATTTATGATTTTGCTTCTTCCAGAATAGATCTTGGATTATGTATTATCAGTTATTAAACTTAAAACTCAAAAATTTAGGCAGATAGTATTTAAAAGTGCAAAAGTCAAAGGGGATAATGACTATTCCAGTCATTAGAGATATTCTTGCAAAAGTTATTCCACAAATTACATATGCGACTGAGATGAAGGGCTTCTTAGGAAAATATTCACTAGTGTCAACACAGAACTATCTCTTAAGAATGCTACCAGATCTCACACCAAGTACACTTGCCTGCTACATGTGGGCAGAAGTAGGAGTAATACCAATAATGTATTCTATTTTGCATGCCACTTTTCTTTTACTTCCCTAAAGTGCATCATTCAGTCAATGAATTAGTAACAGAATGTGTAGGAGAGCTAAAAAAAATTCAGCTTCCAAAATCAGCTGGGTAGAAAGATTTGAAGAATTTTGATTTTGGCCCTACAGCTCTGGTATCCAGTGAAATACAGGGGCAAAAAGCATAAATATGTGAAAGAATGATTGCACAATTATAAGCCAAGATGGACATCAAAGCAGTTAGAGTACCTAGATTTTCCTCTATTTAAAACAAAACAAAACACCATGCCATGGAAAAGAGAAATATTTAACTGAGCTCACGCTCACGCATTTATAGCCTTGTGTTTTCAGGCTACGAAGTCTAACTTTATGGAAGGTTTATATAAGAACATTTCTTGAGAACAATGTTTCTGCATTTGTGGAAACCAAATGTTTGAGGACACCATACACCATGTGTATATGAATCCCCAAGGAATAAATATTTGTTATGATGTATAAAGACTGTAGCTGACCTGAATGTTCAAGATAAAACTATATAATTACTGTCTAGTTCAATTAAATCAATCCTGGTTAATGTATCACTTTTTTTTCCCTTCTACAGTGGGGAAACTATTGGGGCTAAGAAACAGAAATGGATTTGTTGATGAATCTACTTGGATTTTTAATCATGCCAATGAAAAGTGGTATAGTGGTTTGAGTGTTGGGCTATGACTCTGTAGATCAGGGTTCAAATCTCCTCTCAAGTATAAAACCCATTGGGGGACCTTGGTCAAGTCACACTATCTCAGCTTCAGAGGATGGCAATGGCAAATCCCCTCTGAAGAAACTTGCCAAGAAAACCCTAAGAAAGGTTCACCTTAGGGTTCCCAGGAGTTTTTTAAAAAATGACTTGGAGGCACACAACAACAACAAGAAACAAAATTTAAGTCACTGGAGAGCAATTTCTTTCCCTCTTCAGCACCACTTTCTCACTTGTATATAATGGAGGATATCTTCACAAATGATAATTTATTCTGATAAGATCTGCAGGTAGAGATTCAAGATAATGGATCAAAACTGTTGTCTGTATTACATGAACAAAGGATACGTATTTAAAAAGGACACCTTTTACAGTTTTTTTCTGTTTGTATAATAAATAATCGTTAAAGATTTTTTTTAAAAAAATAAGGAGGAAAATCATAGTCTGGTGCTTTTGAGTGCCTGCATCCAGCTAGATTGAATTGCATCCCTCCCAACCTGGAGCTGTCCATGGTTCTGTTCACATTTTGGAACTCTTGTTCTATTTTCCTGTTTCTGCCCATGTCAGGATCACTGTGCCAAATGTTCTCCTTTCATACACTAATGCAGATCCAAGACTGATAGTCAAAAGGAAAGTTTTATTGAAAGCAAAGAAAAATCTAGCAAACAGGCCCCATGGCTTTGTGTCAGATCTAAGGTCACAGTTTGATTCATGAACTTTTATATTTGCTATTTACAACCCTTTTTCCCAAGTCCATGTAATGGTTTTATTGGTAGGTTTAATCCCAGACTTCTTGCATTTAGGCCATTCTCATGACATAGCCCACAAGTGTCTGTGTGCCTGGAACCTGGTGATATCTATGAGAGAATATAACATTCCCACAACCATCAGACATAACAACCTTGAAATTATTATACATGGTTCTATTTGCACCTTCTCCTACTTTAACAATTATCTTAACATTATAAAGCCTAGCACGCTTATCATTAACATATATATTATCTCATGGAATAATATATATTATCTCAAACTTAAACATATCATCAATATCAATAATTATCACCAACATATATATATATATATATATATATATATATATATATATATATAAACTCTAAACCAGTCAGTCTTTTACAAGCTTCTGTCTGCTGCTCATGCCAGAGCTTCCCATTCATACCACACTTTCCATCATAGCTTGCAAGTAATCGCCAGCACATTTCTAAGCACATTAACCCTTTCTATATATATATCCTTAGTTAACAACTAATAATATCTTTACAATATAACAATATGTCCCTCATCCCAGGTTCGTCCGACCTGATCAGAAGCAGTGTCCCAGAACTGGCTTGATTTTAACGTGACCATATGTGAGCAAACCAATATAATTTAATCATATACTACAAATCCCATCTACTATATATATCCAACTCAACTCACATTTATGGCAGAGAGAAGCTTTCAGATGTGAATCTGATAGCCTGTGGATTTGTTTTAGGCTAGAGATGGAAATCATGTGGACTTCTAGGCCTTATGCTGGAGCTCCTAGCATCTGAAGCTAGAATGAACAGTGGTGAGAAATTCTACAGTCAGATGGGATCTAAATATATGTAGAAAGAAATTATTGTGTTTTACCAATGTAGCATTAAGCATTATGAATGATTGGATGGAAAAAAAAATCATAATAGATGGATATGGTTTTTCTTTAAGAAAAATATGTACATGCTTGTCTCTCACTGCTCCTCTTTCCCCTTCTCCTTCTCTACTCCTGTGCACTCTAAACAGTACAGAATCCACACAATGACCAAAACCAATAACCTACAATGATGTATTATAGGTCCAAATACCTTTAAACCACTAGATTCTGTCTGATCTTGAATGCTAATCAGGGTCAGCTCTAGTTAGTGCTTGGATGGGAGACCACCAATGAATACCAGGGGCTCTGGCTATATTTCAGAGGAAGGAACTGGCAAACCAACTTTTGTGTGTTTCTTACCTAAGGAAACCCTATAAAATTCATAGGGTTGACAGGTGACTTGAAAGCACATGCACGCACATAGGCACACATGTCGATCCTACACCACTATAAGTCACTAACAGGATACAGCTATAATACTCTGAAATATACATATTGATATAGTTCCAGTTGCTGGTTAATTTTTAAGGTATATATCTAATGTGCATGTTCATCAAGAGACCACAGGAGTTTAGCAATGTCTGTACTACTGGAGAGAGTTCTTCCCCATTCTCTTTACCTTCTGATACCTCTTGTGATAGTTTTAAGATTTTGATCCCTCTTCTGAATAATTATCTTACCCTGTTTCTTCATGTGGCAACTTCTTTGCTGGCATTCAGGAATCAAACTAGTTGAAGACACTGTGGTATTTCCGCAGACTGAATGCACTTCCATTGTATTCGCCTGCTGACAGGAATGCATTTGTTTGTTTTACATTTAATCTATTCCCCTCTCCCCAATTTAATTTATTTGAGACTGTTTGTTTTGCTTATTACCTGCTGTTTTAGTATTTGTATTGTTTCAAACTTCCTTGGGAGTTATGGCTGAGTTCTAGTAGTATAAATAAATATTTTAACAAATAAGCACAAAAGAAAGCAAACTAAGGTTTGCCTAAGTATTGCTTTGCTGGTAAAACCTCTTTAGAGAATCAGATTTCATGTCTCCATGCCTGAATATCTTCAGGTAAAACCTATGGGGCATTTCGCATATCCACATGTCTCCAATGCTAAACTTCTTGCAAATAAGTGAAAAACACTCAGTTTCGGATGATAGGGAATTATAACAGAAGTTCTGCAATGGCTCACTCGTACATGAAAAAAGTCACTTGCATGAAGCCACTGAGGGATGAATATGGTTGCACAATGTAGCCTTAAGTCTCCTTCAAATTTACAAGAAAAGCAAGCTGCAGATTGGGGTCCAAGGAAAGGTAAACTGGAGGTCTTGATAGTAGCACTTGCTATAACCTGGACATCCAGCAATTCTTGATTCTTTTTAAATCAGCCCCATTTAATACCTTCACTGCCCCCTTTCCAGTTAAGATCATTCTTGTCCCAGTCAGTCATGCACTTTTTTTGTTTCTCAGTTGGACTAGAAACCAAATTTGGGACTTCCCTTGAAGCGAGCCTAGAAAGCAGAGGTCATAAATGTGCAGCGGTACTGGTTTGCTTCCAAAGAGATCTGATATGGGAGATGACTGTGCTGTCCCCAAGACATTGAAAGCTTTAGAAGACATTGAAAGCTTTAGAATCCACACAAGCAAGAATTAATACTGTTTATCTTTTTCCCCCTCTTTGCTGCAAGAAAATAGATGAAAACTGCAGTTTGGTACACATTCTGTTTTTTTTTTTTTTAAATGCATTTTTTAACTGCAGAAAACAACATCTTCTGGACTAAAAAAAAAGTTTCCTGATTAGAAAATAGCATATATCTGCACAGAAAACAAGTTTCTGAACAGAAAAATAGTATTTTTCTGCACATAAATTTTTTTCTATGCAGATATTTTATTTTCTTTTCTTTTTTCTTTTCTTTTTTTTTCTTTTCTTTTTAAAAAGCTTTTCAGACAATGCAAAACAGTATGTTTAACAAAAGAAGAAAGAACAAAGGAAAAACAAAAAAAAGTTTTCTGTGGAGGGAAAAAATCATGTTTTGATTGTTTATGTGCATGTGTGCATGCATATGCACACAGAATAATTCCTGAGATGTGAGGATTTTTAAACACTTAGGATTAGCTTCATCAAGGAGTCCCAACATTCAAGAAACTGATTTCAAGACTTTTCTTTTTTTAGTATTTTTGCATATTATTTCTCTCCTTATTTGAGAATGGTACCCAGAAATGAATAGACAACTACTGAATGTAGAATACTTGGATGGTTGTAATGTGCTTTGATGTCAGCAATGTGCTTAAAATGGGTGTATTATGCTTAGTTGGGAGACTGCCAAGGAATACTAGATGCTGTAGGCTAAATGTCAGAAGAGGACAATGACAAACCACCTCTGGGTATTCCCTGCCTAAGAAAACCCTATGGAATTCATTGGGTCATCATAAGTTGACAAGCAATTCGAAGACACACACACACAATATGCTGTCATGTGCAAGCACTCACCAACTCCTATACTGCTGCATTCTGGACCAAGTGATGTTTCCAGAGCTTTTTCAGAGCAAAACACAATACTCCATTCTTTACAGTATCATAGCCCTTATATATTTAGTTTATTGGCTCTTCATTCTCCACTCAAGTTAAAGAGATGGTCACCTTCAAAAATCAGCAGAACAAAACTCTGAAGAAAGTCATTCTTGATAGACCCAGAATTAGGAAATGGGACTCTGGAAAGGTGAGTCACGGGTTGGGCAGGCAGGAAAAACACTTGCTAATACACTTTGTACCTCTATTGCTGCAATAAAAACAAGATTGAATTGCAGAAAGTGGCTGCAGGTCTTGTTTCTATATGTTTCAGCGTTGTGCTCCACCAGGTCGGAATATTGTTAGCAATTCTGCCTGCAAAGGAGACGAGGCTAAGCTGGGTAAAACATGTGGTAAATTTCTTCCTTGCACTCATCTTTTAGATCGGGTGAAGGCATTTGATTATAAAAGCTAGAGAGTTATTTGCATTATGGGATTCCCAAATCTGCTTCTTTCCCCCACCAAGACTAAAGAGCATTATGCAAATCACTTCGGAGGGAGGCTTTGTGTAAAATGTTTCAGCTGAAGGAACAACTTTAATCTGAAACCTGGCTACTTTTCCAATTATGGCCTTGTGTCGTTTCTTGACACCCAGTGCTTTGTAAGGGAAATCTAGCCCAGAACAGGCTCTTTAAGGGGTTCCTGAGTCATCATGTTAGATAGAACGGATAGAAATGACCCATTCAATTTTCCACCTGCATGCATAGACTAATGCAGCCCTTTGAGAGTAGAGAAAAGATTAAATAAAAGCCATTAATAGACTGCATGCATTTCCAAAGGCAAATTCTAGCTGTAATCATGCTTTGGAAATATGTGTGGAATTTCCCCCCAACCCCCAAGTTCTTCAGTGTTTTCTTAAAAAAAAAAAACCCACACTGTTAAATTACTAGTATTCCTGTTGTTATTATCATGGTGCCAGATAGATCATGTTCAGACAAATTTAGGTCCATGTTGGACCAAGTTCACAGAACAACAGCAGGGATGGAAAACAAAACATATGAGGAAAGGTTCAAAGAGATGCACATGTTCAGCTCTGTGAAAAGAAGATTTACATTATTGCATTTTTTACACATCTCAGGGTCTGTCACAGAGAGAAGGCAGGTCTGTCTCTGCTGCCCCAGAGGGTAGACTCAGGTCAAATAGTGAGAAGTTATAGAAGAGTACATTTGATTGAACTTTAGAAGGAATCTCTGAACAGTAAGAGAAGTTCAGCAATGGAACCATCTACCTACAGAGGGGGTAGGGTCACCTTCTCTGAAGATCTTCAAAAAGAGGCTGTATAGCTACCTGATGGGGATGCTGTAACTGGAGGTCCTGAATTGAGCAAGGGGGTGATTCTATGATTCTATGGCCTTCCAGATAGTAACAAGATATAGTCAACCTGAGGCAGGTCACCTTCAAAATGAGTTGGGAACACAGGAATAGCCCAAAAACATTTTACTGCATTGCATGTGCAGAAGCCAACTCAACTGGGCACAGAATCTTTTCAACAATTAGCAATGGGGAAGTATTAATGTTACCAAGTCAAGGCTGTCCCAGGATTTGAGATTTCAGGACCTAAGCCCCAAACCTAGGGACAACACTTCATGATGCCACAGGGCCCAGTGACATTGCAAGGTGCAGCCCTAGCTGATAGTGCCAAGCATGACATCTTAAGCATCAACCATAGTTGCACAGAGGGCACTGTCCAAATAATTTTTAAAAACCCTTAAAATCTAACAAAAGGTACAAAACTGCTAGTGTGCTCTTCTGTACTCCTCTCAACCACACCAGAAAATTCTAATTACCACACCAAACTACAGATCTTAGGATGAACGAAGATGGACCCCTAATACTTGAAGCAGGATCAAACTGACAGAACAGTATAGTGCACTGAAGACACAACTAATAAATCTCTCAAGGAAGGTCATGGCAAACCCTCTCTGATGAAATCTTACCAAGAAAAACCTGAATTTGTTCATTTCATTTCATTTATTTATTTCCAGAATGTATATTCTGCCTTTTTCCCATAGCAGGATTCATCTTTGGGTCAAGTTGGAAATGACTCAAAGATACACAACCACAAGAAAAACAAGACATATATTGTCCAAGATCCTGCACAGTGGCATCCCCACCTGGGGTGTCACCCAGTGCAGGGAGGTGGGGCTTCTGGACAGGATGTCCAATGTGATTTGGGGGGTGGGGTGAAGTCATATGGAAATGGCCATGTCAACCAAGAAAATGGCTGCACCAACTGGGGGAAGGATGTGTCAGCTGGGAAATGGCTGGGAGAAGCAGTCGCCCACCACCTTCCTGGACTGGAGGCCTCCCAAGACCTGGAAACCCCCCTCCAAGGCTTGGAGCAGGAACTGTGTGGTCCCAAGGAATGCCTGTGGAGGTGGGAAGGCTGACTGGGTGTCACCCCCCTTCTGAGGTGTCACCCCCTCCCCTTCTGGGATGTTACCCAGTGCAGCCAGCACACACACACCCCATGATGCTACTGATCCTGCATTGTACTGGTGCAGCACAAAGCTTTTTGCAGCAAATGTCTGCTTTCTCCATCTGTAGGTTTGTGGCACATCTTTTTGCTGTGAAATTCCACCTTTAGCTTCATTCCAACATCACCTCAGCATAACTAAATAACAACTTGTGGACATATGTTATGCTGAGCCATATACACCCACTGACTTACTGTAAACCCCCTGAAAATGCCTCACATGGCCACTCCATACTTAGCATCAAGCAGGCAGGAGAAGCATATGGCTGTATCCCCATTCCCATACACAATGATTTCAGCAGTGCTGAGACCCCTGGAGCACCTTGGTGGATGTCACATCATATCACTGATGCCATCATTTTGTGTCTGACTATGGAGATGTAGGCAGATGTTCTTCTGATTCTGTTGCATGCTGTGAAGCATGGGATGGCTATGTGGGGTAAATTCAGGGGCTTTACAGTAAGTTAGAAGGGAAGGCTTTGAGTGCTGTAAAGAAAAGAAGGGGCTACCTGCAGTGCCCTCCAAATAATATCCATACGTTTAAGGGACACTTACACATGCATATATTCCAGCCACTGTGTGATTCAGATGCTCTCTTTATGGCTGGAAAACTTAAGTCATATTGGTTTTATAACAAGCACTTATCTGTCAGCATCTGATGAACTCACTAGTCCATCTGTTTTTCATTGTTTCTATTTTTTTTTAAATGAGTTTCAGATTTTTATCTCTGAGATTCTACTTCTGAGATTTACTTTGATTTCTTGGACACCTGCAGTGGCCTTTGGATGAATAAAATCTCACACTTCCTCCTCCAAAAATAAATCACCCAGACAAGGAGGGTGATACAAAAACAAATATTATTTTTACTGATTTTGTATTGATTACGTACCACAAGCTTGATGAACTACCCAAACTTACCTGCATGTACACATACACACACATAAAGGTGGAGGCACACAGAATTTTCTTGCCACAACTAAGCTCTCTGTTTTCCCTAGGATTTAGGTGAGCATCCCTTGGGGAGGCAAATCTCTCAACGAGAGGAGAGCAGCATTAAATGTGATTTCATACAAAATCCGATAAGGAGTAAATTACATATTTCATAAATATCAAATGCAGTTTGTTTTGGGAAAGGTTCAACATCTTGTTGCTCATGGTCTTTATTTCTCTCTCTGCACCCCCCCCCTCCATTTTTTGTTAAAGCTTTGTCAACATCAAATATGATTCCCCCTCTACCACCTCTCTGCTTCTGGAAATTGTATAAAATAAACTGTTTATTTTTCCTCTTTAAAGAGGGATAAAATATTCTCTCGCTCTCGCTCTGTCAAAACTTTGCATGTCCATACAAATGACTTAAAGGATTGAGTGGGCAGCTGAGGCTAAATCCCTTTGGAAGCTTAAGGAAGAAAAGACTATCTCCTTAAAGAGCAAGCCAGCTTGGAAAAAGTGACCATGAAAACTACAAGACTGGATCCAGACTGAGAAGTGGGCAAGTGGGCAAGCTGAAGAGGACTTTTGCCACATTATGCCTGTGACAGCTACCTAAAAATTCTATACTACCTAAACCTAACTACCTAACTACCTAACTACCTAAAAATTCTATATAGGGGTTGAGAGAAGCTTTTTTTGGAAAGTGTTTTTACTTTTTATTTAAGCGTTCTCAGTGTGATCAACCAAGTTAAGTTTTTAAGCCAAGCAATTGAAATCTTGCTAAGAAAATACTGTAATAATCATCTTTGGGTCAAGTTGGAAATGACTCAAAGACATACAACAACAACAACAACAACAACAACAACAACAACAACAAGTCATCTATTGTCCAAGATCCTGCATTTTACTGGTGAAGCACTAAGCTTTTTGCAGCAAATGTCTGCTTTCTACATCTGTAGGTTTGTGGCACATCTTTCTGCTGTGGGAATATCTCAATGGATGACATCTCCTTCATGAATTCAGCAGCAGGAGCACAGAGAAGTGCTACGTGGCCCATCCCCACCATGTCCCAGCCGCTAAATGACATGGGAAGAAGAAGAAAGATAAGATACATGCTCATGGGGTCACTTCATGAAAGATGTGCTACATGCCTTCTTCCTCAACAACCCTTAGAAGACATATGCAAATGCCTGTGCATATCATCAACAGGATTCCATCCTTTGGCTCCAATCCACATCCCCTCAGCATAACATAAATAACCACTTGTGAACATATGCTATCTGCGCCATACCAGTTTACTGTAAAACCCCTGAAAATGTCCCACATGACCATTCCATACTTAGCATCAAGCAGCTAGGATTGGAGAATCATCTGGTGGTGTCCCCATAGCTAGACACTATGATTACAGCTATGCTGAGATCACTTAGGACAGAATGGCTGAAATTCATAATCACTGTTATGAGTGTATAACCTAGGCTACATCTGTACTGCATGGCTCAAAGCTATGGAGCCCCCTCTACATTTCAATTTCTCTGCATTTCTCCAAACCCCACCTACATTTTTGTTCCATCACAACTTCCTGCCTAGAAAATTGTACACATTTCCCACAGGTATTTCCCTCCCTCCAACATATCTATTTTTCTGTAAGCATTTTCCCTAAAGCATTCTTTTCCTGTGTGAATTTTCCCTGCTGACAAAAGTGTGCTCACACATTTTTTCTCAGTTGCTCACATATTGAGCTATTCATGTGTTTAAAAAGGGATACACAGGTTTGTGCAGAATTTACTTCTCTGAAATGCACCACAAGCCAAGCATATATCTGTATTCTCAAGGTAAGGTGCAGTTACCAAGGTAAGGTGCAAAATGCATAATTTTGTTGAGTATGTATACAAATAATTGTTTTATGTCACTACACACAAACAGGAAGATTTGGAGCTTCTGCTGAGTTCTGTAGCTCCTTTACCAGCTCTACTTTAGTAGCGGATTGCATCCTAAAAGCTCTAATCTTTCCCTTGCATTTTAAAAATCTTTAAGAATTTCTTTTTCAAGAGCCAGTTTGTTTAGGTCTCTATAATTTCTAAGCCTTTATTTCTTCCAAGGGAATCAATCTCTCTTTATTTCAAAGCTTCTTTGTTAATGAATAAATGAAAACCCCTAATAAAAGGGTTTGTAAAATCAGAAGTGCTGAGATTTGTCAGCACAGCTAGTTAAATCCCTGGCCCGATTCTCTACAAATCCATTCTTTGTATAGAATTAAAATTCTTAAAGCCTTTCTTTTTTAACTCACCAATTACTCTTTTTTTTTTTGGTCCTCCCAGGATGTAAAAGCACTTTTTTTTTGTTTCAACATGCTATGCATAATCACACAGCTATGATAGAGCTGGCTCTGTTCTTGTATACACACTGGCTACTTGATGGCTGGAGGCTCAAGTAAGAACTTGGATTTCTGAGGGCACAGCAAACCCAACATGTAAATCTGAATTGGCCAAAGTGTAACCTCGATATGTTGCTGGATTGTAATTCTCAGAATTCCCCTCCACTTGGAGCTGCAGTCCAGCATCCGCAGAGACACACTTTCCCCACCCTTGATGTAGAATTTTCAAAAGGTCTCACATTGCCTTGGGCATGCCTATGAGTCTGCCTGCACATTTCCCTTTATCCATTAAATATGGGAACAGGTATGCAATCCTTTTCCTAGGGAGCTGGGTATGTTTAGCCTGGAGAAGAGAAGGTTAAGACGTGATATGATAGCCGTGTTTAAATATTTGAAGGGATGTCATATTGAGGAGGGAACAAGCTTGTTTTCTGCTGCTCCAGAGATTAGGACTCAGAGAAATGGGTGCAAGCTCCAGGAAAAGAGATTCCACCTCAACATTAGGAGGAACTTCCTGACAGTAAGGGTGGTTCGACAGTGGAATACACTCCCTCAGAGAGTAGTGGAGTCTCCTTCCTTGGAGGTCTTTAAGCAGAGGCTGGATGGCCATCTGTCAGGGATGCTTTGATTGGGAATTCCTGCATGGCAGGAGGTTGGACTGGATGGCCCTTGTGGTCTCTTCCAACTCTATGATTCTATGATTCTATGATTCTTATAGAGTCATTTCATATATTTAATTGAGAGCCATCAAGTGATAAGGAGTAAAGACATAATCTGAGTGGCATATGCTGGTGTAAAATAACATTATGACTACCTGTATCTACATTTGGTCATGAAGCTCTACCCCAGGTCTACCACAGAGATACTGAAACCACCCTCCAATGCCTGGTGGAGAGTGGGTGGGACTGTGGAAGTGTCTGGCTATGTCCCTCTAGCCAGATGTGAAATGACACCTCCAGAGAATCCCAGAATAATTCAGCAGATGATGTAACCACTTTGTGTCTGGCTACAGGTACATAGCCAGACACTTCTGTGATCTCCCACCATTAGGCACAGAATGGCTTCAGAACTTCTCTGGAAGATCTAGTGGGTGATAAATAACATAAAATTGTGAAGTTCTGCATGCAGAATAATTACACTACACTGACTCATGGAAGCTTGTGGTCTGTATCTGTATCCCAGCTGGCAATTCTTCCTTTTCTTATTGACACCTTTTCAAGTTGAAGGCACTCTCACAAAGCCTTGTGTCTTGAAAATGTTATTAGATACCTGTCTTGTCTGCAGGTTGGCTCTGTCTCTTCCTCCAAGTGCCAAAGAAAGACAGTAGACAAAGAGGAAACAACATGCATTGTCATCACTCTGGATGGGAATGCAACAGCAGGAAGAAATGGCAAGGTAGAATAAAAATAAATGGGCCAATCTGACTCACCTAGTGTTTACAAGGCCCCAATAAACAAAGGTACTGGCCAGGAAACAGATCACAAGTGCTCTCCATCTCCCTGGGCAATTCCCAAAGTGACTAGTACTAGAAATGTACAAAAATCTACCTGAGAAATATTCTTACTCTTGCTGAACTTTAAATTTGGTTTCCTTTAAAATTCTGCTATTACCAGATCACAGCTCAGTGGAAGAACACATTTATTATATGTGGAAAGTCCCAGATTCATTCTTAAGAAACCTCCAGGAAGAACTCAGGAAAGAGCAGTATCTGAAACCGTGAATGTTCATGATCAGTTAGTATAGATGCCCCTTAAAAAAAATCTCACTCGTACAACTCTGTAGTTCATCTGTTTTGCAGAGTTATAGATATTTGATTTTACCTTAACTGTCATGGCTTCATCCTATGGGATACTGGAATGTGTATTTCACTACTGTGCCCCAGCATAGAATTCTAAGTACCTCATCAAAATATAAATCCCAGGATTTTGTAGAATTGAGACATTACATTTAATTGATATATATTTGACATATAGATACACTCCAAAAGGGTATCACCCTTATGTGTTCGCTAAACATCTTCACCTCTTACTGTGTTGTTGGTGGCCCATTCTCACGACCTCAATTTTTTCACCTTCTTCACATCTCCGAATTCCACAAATCTGTTAGCACTTCCCTTTGGTGTGTGGATGGGGCTACATATGCACACACAACACAGAGTCCTCCATTTCGATGTGCAGAGTTGAGGAAAGAATAATCTCCTCCCTGTCACTGTCTTTCCAACCCCAGTTATACATATGCGGCATGAGAGGCTGGAAGATACTGAGCAAGGGAGTGAATTTGAGAATGGGGTGATGGAAACTTTTGAGAGTTTCACTTGGCCTGCAGCCCACATATTGCCCATTTATACCATAAACAGAAGTAGTACCCCCTGGAATATTCTCTTCTTAAGAACTCTCCAGTCAGAAGTGATTAGGATAACTTTTATTATTAACACAAAAGCTAGATATAATACTCTGCCTTTCCCGCTTCACTGCCTTAGGACACATCTGTTCATTTTTTCAGACCGTCTGCCTCAGCTGGTTGCAAGCAGATTGCATTTTGCTGGGGCCGCCAGCTTCTGACCCAGAGAGGACTGCTGGCAACAGCATACCAGGGAGAAGTTAAGAAAGTGCTACTTGTGTTGCTACAATACTGAAGTTGTGAAAAAATGTGTGGCTGCTGAACTCTTTATAGGCCAAAAGAAGTTTTAATGGACTTAACTGACATGCCTTTATAAATGTATGCACATAAACACTTTTTTAGGGGAAAAAACAGAACATCAAGAAGGAAGGAAAGAAGGAAGGAAGGAGCGAGGTGGTGTCATCATGTGATAGACAACATTTTAGGCAAGAAAGTTCCAATCCAAAATAATTCACAGTAATGAACTCAATAGTTTCCTTAGTCAAGTCAGTATGTAGTCTCCTTCAGTACCTAATCTCTTAAAACCTGGGTCACAGGACTTGAAAGAAATGAGTCCTTAGAGCTGACTTCCAACAGGATGGCAGGCCAGAGGACAACCAAACTCCCTTGGTTGAGTGGTTGAGGGGGGATATTGGGAAAGAACCCTTGCCCTGATAGAATTTCACACTAACTCTCCTCATAACAGTTTCTGTTAGACAGAAACTGCTATGGGGGGAGCTACTTAGTGTGAAATTCTTTTTTAAACTTTTTAACAAAGGTTTTTAACAAAACTGGTCCTCTCCAATCCAAAGCCTGGTGTCTGGTCTCCTTGGCAGCATCTGCACTGAAGAAATAATGCAGATTGAGACCACTTTAATTGACATGGCTCATGCTCTGGAATGCTGGGATTTGTAGATTTGTGAGCTATTTCACCTTTGCTGTCAGAGAGCTGTGGTACCACAAAAAACTACAAATCCCTGAAATCCATAACATTGAGTCATGTTTGAGCATTGGACTATGACTCTGGAGACCAGGATTTGATTTCCAGCTTGGTGACCTTGGGCAAGTCACATGCTCTTAGCCTCAGGGGAAGGCAATGGCAAAGCTACTCTGAACAAATCCTGCCAAGAAAACCCCAGGTTAGGTTCACCTTAGTATCTCCATAAGTTGGAAATGACTTGAAGACACACAACACAACACACAGATCCAAATACTAACCAGGGATGACCATGATTAGCTTCTAACATCAGGTAGGATCTGACCCCTCCCAAAATGCAATGAAGATAATGTTACTTGTAACATTGGAAAAAAAAGGGGGGGGGAATTCTGAGTCATTTTTTATTGATAAAGAGGCCCCTCACAGGTCAATAATATCAACCAAAGGGCCAAAAACATGCAACTTTTAGAAAGCATGGGGACCAATTGGAAGCAAAAACACTAATTGATTTCCCAAGGATGGGGATATGGCAGGAGAATGTGGCCTCTAAGGTGGCCTGAAGAGTCAATGAGGCCTCCCAATCCTTGACACTTGCCCACCCCTGCTTTAAAAAACAGAATGGTAGAAAAGCAAGAGAAACAGCAGTGCATCTCTTTTTGAGGAGTGATGTGGAGAGAAAGGCTTGAGACTTTAAAATGTTGTCCTACGTCTCATTATTCAAATGTAATTTAATTGGGGGTGGGAATGAGCAAGAGAGGCAGTGGAAAAGAAAACAGTGCATGTTGCTCACTTGGATGTCAGAGAGCCCTTTGATACAAGCCATCCCCGAGGGAAACTGTTCAGCCAAAGCACTTGCAAGCGGTGTCAACAGGGCCGCTGTGGTACATTAACAAATGTAATGATGCCCTTGTGGATCATTGCAATTAAAAATCAAGGGAGATAATGGCCCCACAACTAGAATAACCCTGTGATCAGGGCTTTTGAGGGCGATCATGTGCTCACCCAGTTTTAAGAAAGGCCAGACAATGCTGGGAAAGAACCACAGAGAGAAAAATGCAATATGTTTTTTTTTGGGGGGGGGGGGAAGCTAAAGGGTAATTTGGTTGCTTAATTTCAGGCAAGTCATTTACTACCACTACTCTGTATATGTTATGAAACAGGAAGACACACACACACTCAAACACAGGAGAGAAACATGCTTACTCGACTGATGTTATAATATTGTCCTAGCACTCTTCACCTACATAAAGTATCAGGATTTTTTGTAAATCTCTATACATTGCAGCACATGAACCCATTCTAATTATTTGACTATGTATATTTTGTTTCTGGTATTGCACTGGTGGAATGTAAAGCTCAAGTGAAACTAAGGGCCAATACAGACCAGCAGTTTAGGTCAGCCTGGGGGTGGGGTTGGGGTGAGGCAACCGCACACCGGCTGCCCCAACTATGCCCTGATGCTGCGTGCCTGTCCGCATGGCACACAGTGTCAGGGTGCCCACTTGGTGTAGCATGCATACGTACTGTGCCAAAAGGGTGCAAAAGAGCCACAGTAGTGGATCTAAGGGTGGCTTTTTGCCATGCCCAAAAGGAGTGGCATTTTGCTGCTCTTTTGGGGATGGCAAAAAAGAGGATCGGGGCTGCAGAGTATGGTTGCCACAGACCCAATCCACCAATCCCAAGGGCGACTCAGAGCTGCCCCAAATGAGCCAACTGCATCAACCCTAAGTGTCTCCACTCTCATGTATTCAATCTATCTCTCTTCGGGATGATTGCTACCCAGCACTCATTTAGGGCTCTGCTGTCACAGGAAGCTGGCTGTATTTCTGGATCACTGGGGGGATCTCTGAGAAGCTCAAAAAGGTCTATCTTCCTTTCTGTAGGTGGTTGCTGAAACACAGCAAGCCACTGCCTGGCCACCCCATTCCTCATTTGAACTCCTGCCTTCCTTGGCCACTAAATGACTATGGGGAGGCACCAATGCATCAGAAAAGTAGGTGGCTTGGAGAGGGATTGATGACAGTAGAAAGTAATGATCTGCAACATCCACCAAGATCAATGAAGTAGATATGCAAGTGTAATTGTGCCCACATATGTCATTAAATAGTTGACAGCCTATGCTTTCCTCTCCCCACTCCAATGTGAGCACAGTTTGACAGTCATAGGGTTGAGTACCTGATGAAACTCCCATTTTTATCTAAATCTGAAGATAAAAAAGATCCCTGGAATCTGATCCCTGAAAGGGAAACTTGCTTGGTTTGGAGGCACAAGAATGGAGGGGTACTGAATTGAATACAATTTATTTAATGACACAATGCTGGTCCAGATGTCATCATTCAAAAATCTCAGCAATGTAGCACTGAAGCAAATATACCCCTTATCATTTACAGCAGTTTTGGAAAATCTACCTAGCACCAGTACGCAAAAAACACATAGCAATCCATGGGAGGCTGCTGGAGATCTATTTGCCAATTATAAAACAGCAGCCATCAAGCCATAATGAAAAACTACCAAGCAAGCACTAAGTAAAAGCTGTTAATAATGAACCTTTTCCTTACGGAGATTAGCACACAGCTTAAAAAAAGTGTCTTACCGCTGCCGAATTAAATTCTAATTCGGGCTGCATCTGGGTATTATCAGATGTATTTTGTCACCACCACTGCTGGCCCAGTGCAGTCGGGGTAACTTCCAGGTAGAATCCAAGCTCAGCCATCCAATTTGCAAAGCTGGGAGCTTTCTGCTTTTGAATAGAGGCCATCTGAGCTCTGATTCTACCCAGAAGTTACTGGGCTGCAAGTGGCCAGCGGCGTTGGTGGCAAAATAAGTCTGATAATACCTGGATGCAGCCTGAATTAGAATTGAATTCAGCAGTGGTAAAAAGGTGTTTTTTTTTTGTTTTGTTTTTTAGCTGTGCACTAATCTCCAAAATTTCAGATTGTTATTGCTACTAGTAGAGCATGTCATTTAGTCAAAGTGTCAGACTGCTCTGGCAATGTTTAATCTGCCTTTCTTTGTGAGTTCAAAGAACTTAATAAATCTGAAGCTTCTAAATTTCTACATTTTTCATTGATTCAGAATACTCCCCCCCCCCCCTTTAGCATGGTTTTACCTTACTTTGGCCTTGTGGTCAAATTCTGACTTTTCCCTTTGCCTCCTTCCTTCCCCTCTACCTATCGTTCTATGTTTTCTCATCACTACCACCCAAACAGGAACCAACTTAATAACAAAAATGATTATGTTAATATGATGTGACCCACTTAAGCTCAGTGTTACACACCACCCACCAAAGACCAATGATCCTACCACACAAGCCCCATTCTTGCCACAGTCATGCTTGTTAAACAACATGGAATTATGCATGTTTGTGAGATGCCATTATTGCATGCCTTCTCATTTGCAAGACTGGGGTTGCTTCTGCCATTGCACTCTTTTCCTGACTCTCCCTTAACTTTGCCTCCATGTCTTATGGTCTACAAAGCATGCCTTCCTATTTTTTAAAAAATATTTTTTCACTTTTTCATACTATTCTATAGCTTTGTTACTACAATTCATTTTTTTAAAAAAGAAAACAAATAAAAAATAAATAAATAAAGACAATCAGCCCACTTGGGAATAGTGAGGGGGAGTGGAGGCAGGGGAAAAGAAGGGGACACTGATGCCATGTGGCTGCCAATATTGCAACTACCCTGGTAGTGATGGTTCAAGTGCAATTATGACCTCATTAATTGATTTACCCTGTCAATGAAAAGGGACACCGTAGCTATACTTCGGGGACACAGCAGCTATGGGTTGGAGGAAGTGGCAGTTGCCTCTCACCAAAGCCACTTTTTCCAGTTCTAATTGCCAGGTGCCAATATGTTGTTTTTTTTTTTTCTGCTGAAGCAACTAGCATCTGATGAAATAACTGTTAAAACCTCTGCTATGATCCCACTCTTGATCCAACCATGCATTTCCATTATAGCACACAACTTGGCCCAGAGACATGTAAGAAGACCAAAATGGTTTTGCAAAGTCAGATTAAAGGATAAAGAAACCCATCTTGATAGCAGAAATATATGTGCATTCATGTGAGCCTGAAGCTAGCGAACGACTGCACTGCAGTGCATGCTTAATTTTAAGTATGCTTTTAAGCTCTTTGAATTAAATAGGAATTCAATGTGGTAATGCAAAAAGTTATGGACTGTGCTAAATTAAGGTATATCACTGGAAAGAGGCATGGTAAAATAATAAGATCTGATGGGTATACTAATGTGGCACTTGCATATACCCTGCAGGCTGGTCAGAGGAGGAAAGTACAGGCATTGATAGAATGGATACTTGAAATATTTGATCTAGACAAATTCCAATACAAAATTATCTGCTAAGACTGATGTGCTGATGAGGACTTAGCTATTCATTACATTTCTAACTCTTCCTCCCAAAAAACATCTCATTTTCTTGATACATTTAATAATAATAATTAAATAATAATTTAATAATAATAATTTGGTACCACCACCATTACTCTACCTCATTCACAGCTTCACATGATGTTGTCCTCCACATATAGACCCTGTCTAAATTTATTCCTTTAAAAAAAAAAAAAAAAGAAAGAGGTAAAATTCCATAAGATGAAAAGGATGGAATAACTTCAGATGTGGATCCTTCCATCTAAAAATGAATATTGACTCCTCATCTTAGGATATGGACACCTCCTACTGTTTCAGGTGACCTGGAGCCTTTCTTTTTGCTCAGTCCTTCCACTGGAAAAAACACCAGCACCTGATATGCCTGGACAAGTTCTAAATCTTGTGCTGCTGTCCATAAGAATAGTGGTTTTCACACATATTTCACTGCCAAAAGGTGTTTGTAGAGAGGAAAAAGAACATAAAACTGATGAAATCTGGGGATACTGATCAGAAGTAAGGGCTGCAGCTTTTGCTACATCCCTCTCTCACCTCTGACATTCCACCCCTGTCTATTCATCATTTCTATTTCCTTTCTACCATCTCCAAAGGAAACCAATGCAGTCCTTTTTTTCCCCTTTAAACAGCAGTGATCTATCGGGCAGCTCAAGACCTCTTTGGAGTTCACAGATGGGCCATTTTTATTTTCTCCCCAACATTATTTAGACTTGATTTATGACTAAGTATTAGAAACCCAATGCTCCTGGTTCCTGGAAAAGCTGTGCTGGCTGGGAAGCCCTGCAGTTGGCGGAGGCACAAGACAATTAACCCCTGCGTGAAAAAAAATGAAACATAAAACATTGATTGCATTCATATCCAGCTTGCAGTTTCTCTTGGCAGGAAAGAGTTAGGCTGGCTTATTCCCTTTTTGTCTCTTCTCTGCTTCTATGCATTATGCTTCAGACCAAGCCAACATGGCTCAGCCCAAGGAAAAGCCCAAGTCAGGAGAAATGTGGATGAGATGCAACATGCCTTGGTAGATTAAGAGTAGATGTTCTGGTTTTAAGGAGATTACAGTCAAATTTATGTAGGTGTTCCAAATGAAGAAGCAACATTTCTACTCCTCTAGTAAATTAACATTGAAAAAAGAATTAAAGGGAGGAGGGGCACAAGTGTACAGACCTCCATACAGGTCTTGCTTGCTGGTTTCATTGAGCCAAGAAGTGCCCCACTACAAAACCCAATCCATTTTTTTAAGTCACAGCCACAACCCTCTATGGTCATTTCTTTACTGGCCAGGATGCTCCAGGAGCTCCAGTATCGTGGCTTCCCAGCTGCCATGGCCTGCCCCTGGCCACTTCTGAGGTCAGTACAAGGTACCCGTGATGGTCACATGGCTGGGCACCTTGTACTGATCTCAAAACAAGCAAACCATGGTGGTGGAAGATGTGCCAGGCAGCTCTGTGAGATGACCATGCAGACAGTTGCTACGGCATGGGAACAGAGAGTTCCAGATCATCCCAGAAGCTCCAAAGTAACAGGCAAGTTTTAAACATGTATTTCAAGGCCCTTATGGCCTGGTTATAGTGTGAAACCTACTGGGCATAATTCAGACTGCTCACACCACAACCAGGATGTGCATTCTTCAACAGAATGACACCAGAATGGTTGGGAGGGGAACAGGTCTTTTGGTGCATGTAGACAAGGCCTGAGACTCAGCATTCCCAATTAAATATTTCGGTGAATAATATATTTCTCTAGGTCGGAACAGGGAATATTAACCTCACTGTCTACCATGCAAGAGTTAATTTTCCTGGTTTCTTCTTTAACTCAGATTTTAATCTGAGCCAGGAAATTTCCTTTCTAGCTCAACATGAGCTTCCCAAGTCCACCCTGTTTGATGTTCATAAGGACCCAGGGGAAATCATGTTCCTCTGGGTTACTAGCACTGTTATAGCAGCACTTCAGAAATTTATGAGAAAATATCTCTTTTAAAGCCTTCAGGTGCCCAGATAAGTACACCTATACTTCAAGAGAACAGCTACAGGAAAAACCAAGCCAGTCCAGGCTCATACATAGAGAGTCCCCAAGAGTGGAAGTGTGGTAAAAAGAGTCTAAGGCTGCATCTACACTGCAGAATTAAAGCAGTTTCATACCACTTTAATTGTGATGGCTCTCTGCTATGGAATTCTGAGATTAGTAGTTTTGTGAGATATTTAGTCTTCTCTGTCGGAGAGCTCTGGTGCCAAAACAAAGTACGAAGCCCAGAATTCCATAGGATGAAGCCAGGAAAGTGGTGCAAAACTGCATTAATTCTCCAGTGTGGCAGCAGCCTCACTGTTCAAAGCACAAGAAACAGTCTGAGAGAAATGAAAAGTCCACTGCCAGCCAAACCAAGCCAAAGAGAATAATCCATAGAACAAACTGAAGTCCAGGAACTGAGAAAACAAGGAATGTCAAATGATGCCACACAGATTTTGAAGCCATTGTCTCCAATAAAGGAATATTCTTGCTGTACTAACTTGTATCTAAATGTAAATTAACCCAGCATATTCCTTTCAAGGGTGTCCATGGCCTTCCCTGCTCTCTTGCTGCTGGCTATGGCACTCAGAAGGATGAACTGGCTCAATATCTGCCTCTTGGTTTTCAAGAGCTATGTGGGATGGTCTGGATTTCACTTCAAATCCCTCCAGGGCAGGGCTGGCAGCGACCTCTTGCTCTGGCAGGATCTATCTCATCTCTCCTTCTCCATGGCTTTATCTGAGGAGGTTTTATCATGACAGTAGGAGAGACAGAACTGAAGCTTCATTCTCCCTGTTCCCAGCATGTTCCAGTTTACCACTAATAAATAAAATCTATTTGCAGGCCTGGTTGGAGACTAAGGCAAAAAAAAAAAACAAAAAAAAACAACAGTTCTTTACGATACATCTCGGAACTATCTGAGGGTGCATCTACACTGATGAAATAATGCAATTTGACACTACTTTAAGTGTTTTAGCTCCATCCTATGGAATCCTGGAATTTGTAGTTGTACAAGGTATTTTATCTTCTCTCCAAAAGAGTACTGGTGCCTCATAAACTACAAACCCCAGGATTCTGTAGGATGGAGCCATGACAGTTAAAGCAGTGTCACACTGAGTAGATACATCCTGGGTCACCTAACGGGAACTAGTATAGACTCAGTCAGTTCCCAAATATCTATCTTTAACTCTTGTAAGTAGTAGAAATGATTACAGTTGCTGACAGGCCCTAGTACAGTTTCTGTCTCTTGACATGTTATTGTTGTTGTGTGGCTTCAAGTCATTTCCAACATATGGTGGCCCCTAAGGTAAACCTATCATGGGGTTTTCTTGGCAAGATTTGTTCAGAAGGGGTTTGCCATTGCCATCTTCTAACGCTGAGAGAGTGTGACTTGCCCAAGGTCACCCAGTGGATTTCCATGGCCGAGCTGGGAATTGAACCCTGATCTCCAGAGTCATTAGTACAACTCTTAAACCACTACCCCACATAGGCTCTTGAACTCTTGGCCTAGTACACAATTTTTACTATGGCTATTTTAATAATAATAATAATAATAATAATAATAATAATAATAATAATAATAATAATAATAAAATTTATTTATATACCGCCCGGTGGCGGACCAATCTAGGTGGTTTACAGTAAAAGGTTATTTTGGCCCGCCCAAGCTTTGGAAACCACAGTACATTCTCCCATCAGTCTTTCACACTGTTTACTGGAGCTCCTTGACTGTGTCTCTTCTTGTCATCATAAATGAGTTTTGATATCAAATATCTGAATAATTTCAATTTTTTTCTGTTCCATACTTTCCCTCTTGTTTAAAAACAAAACAAAACTAGAAATCAAGACCTAGTGCCAACTGGCCTCTCGGGTTCCCTGATACGGTGTTTCCACCCTCTGGGCTGCCAGGAGCATCTCAAAGAAGCCAAAGACATCAGTTGATTTCTTCAGGCAAGCCAGGAAGAGCAATAAATCAGCAACAGCTATAGTTAACAAGACAGATTGCTCTTTTGCAATTAAAGCCCTCCCTTGCATACCTGTGCTAGTAGAAGAGGTCTGGTGATTAAAATTCAGGCTGGGGAGATGGCAAAATTTTGTCAATAGGGAAAAGGAAGGTGTAATAGAAAGGCAGATGTGATAAGAAAGTGGAAAGAGAAAGCAATACAAGTAGTGGAGGATGGAAGAGGGGAAAGTTTAAATGGTCAGTATTCATCACACCCATACTTCCAGGTTATGGAGAGATGCTACCAAGCTCATAGTTGGGATCCATTTGTATGAATGAGCACCCTGGTTTAATTTGTCTGTGTTGATACAATTCCAGCAACAGCGGCACCTCACAACACATGGAGCATGTTTTCCTTGGAAACTAGTGAAAGCTTAGACATCTTCATTCTCCAGATATATTTTAAAATTCAAGGTGGCTTGCCACAGCCAAGGAGAACTGAGTGGGGGAACCAACTGTCATGACAACATCGTCTCTTAGACTAAAGCAACCAATACAGCCCAAGCATTAAATAAATCATAGAAAGTACTGCCCTCATCAGAACAATGTTGGCATCTACATGCAAACCATGGTATGATGGTATTATTTGGCCCCTTTTAGACATGATATGTCTGAAAAAAAAAATTGTGTGTGTGTGTGTGTTGTGTGCTTTCAAGTCATTTCTGACTTTTGGTGACCCTAAGGCAAACCTATCATGGGTTTTCTTGGCAAGATTTTGCCATTGCCTCCCTCTGAAGCTGAGAGCATATGACTTGCCCAAGGGCACGCAAGGCTGGGAATTGAACCCTAGTCTCCAGAGTCATAGACCAATGCTCAAACCATTATACCATGCTGGCTCACACATGTACGGACACATACACACACACATTAAGTGAGGAGAGACAATTTTTTTTTAAAGTATGTGTGCAAATATAAATACTTGTTTGTTTTTTCTAAAAGACTTACATGATCTTAAAGGAGGAATTCTATTGTATTGTGCAGTAAGAAGAAAATGCTTCTTATTAGTGAATGTTAGATGTCTACATCATTTAGAAACAATTGCCAATTTTCTACATCTCAACTCATTTATCAATGTGCAACTAAGTTATGTCTCCTGGCCCAAACCTCCAACTGTAACAGCCATGAACTGCACTGAGTGATGGTGATCTATTCAGAGGGAAATCAGGGTGCATCCAGATGATGTTTCCAGCCTTCTCCTGCTACTGACGAAGTCTGTAAAGAGGATTGGTGACAGAGGTCCTCCTGATTGCCATAGGCATGATAGATAATAGGAGAGGGTTAGAAATGTCATCCTCCTGTGCCCTGATCACCAGCTAAACAATCTTCCATTGCTCCTTACAGCTGATGGTTGTTTAGGTAGGTGTGTGGGGGATTAACAGTTGTGGCAATAATGACACAATTTTGAATAGGTAGTATACAGAACAGTTATGGATCCACAACTCTAGATTACTCATCCATAACTGCAATACAGTTGGCCCTCTGTATCCATGGAGCCTTTATCTACAGATGCAAGCATCCATGGCTTGATAACATTTTTTTAAAAATTCCAAAAAGCAAACCTTGATTTTGCCAATTTATATAAGGGACACCATTTTACTATGCCATTGTATTTAATGGGACTTCCATGGATTCTGGTATCCATCCTGGGGTGTGTGTGGAAACAAACCCCAATGGTCCACTGTAGAGGATGCCATCTAATATCTGGCCCCCACTAGGGATTATTTTTCTGCTATGCAAATGCATGCAAATTTAACCGATGCATCAATCAATCCATCAAGTAAAACTCACACAATAAATCAACAATCATCCCTTTAATGCAGAGACAGTTTTAATAAAAAGTGGGGTGGGGAATGATAAGGAAAACAAGGTAGGATGAGTGAAGGAAAAGAGCATGAGAAGAAGACATAGAAGAAAAGCACACAAACAAGCAAATAGAAGAAGGCTGAAGGAGGCGGCCAAGGAGACAGATCAGGAGGAGAGCCAGAAAGAGATAAACCTCCAAAAAAGAAATTTAACCACAAAGCTTTATCTTTCAGTTAAACAAGAGGAAAATATAACTCTGATTAACTAAAGAGAATTTATCTCCAGCAGCTCCTGCTGTATTTACAGCCAGTTGTGGCAGCAAATAAATGCCTCATCAGACTGGATAAGGACCTGGCCTTCACACTAGCAATATGTTATGTTTGAAGTTTGCTTCCATTAAAAATAGGAATGGACACTATCTGCCCACTTGGGTTTCTCTGTTTTTCATCTGTTCCAATCATAAGTTTGCTTTGTCCTGTTCCTGACATTATTCCCCTCAAAATGTCTGCATGGAAATTCATATGTAGCTTCAGTCCATGTTATCAAACTCTCCAGCTGTCCCAATTTGGCAGGGACAGTTCCATTTAATTCTTTGTTATTTCACTTTTCCAGCTGCTTTTAAAATGTTCCCTCACCTCCTTATCACTTCCCCCCTTTGTCCTCAGCTTACTTCAGTTGTTGTAAACTGAATTCAAAGTCCAAAAGTAGTTTACATTCCATTAATTCAGCAGAGAGGAGACAGAATCCTGCCCTTTCCTGTAGACATAGAAGTTTATTGTACTGCTAATAAAACCGGCTTACCTGAGCTGGCTTAAAATTTAAAATGGGTGGCATCCTGATGTTATCAGAAGGATATAGCTGCCAAAATTGCCACCTGGGCTAGGCCCAGGTCTAGCCTCACTTGTGGGGTGTTTAGTATGCCTCTTTTAGAAGCCAGGAGTTTTTCAGCTTAAGGAAATGGTTGCTGTAGTGGCTCTGGGAGCAGGGCTGGACCCGGGCTGGACTTGGGTGGTGATTTCAGCAGCTAAATCCTTCTGATAACAGAGGATTTGCAGAGGAAAATGCTGCTCACTGAGAGCTCTATAGTACAATCTAAGGCAAAATAAATCTCACCACTGCTGTCCAACCACACAGTTTATGGAGAAGGATTAATTGAGGCCATTAGAATTATATTATATCCTCCAAGTTTAATGCATATTACGCAGGGAGGGAGAGAAGAGCTATGAAGAAGGGTGAGCGCATATTGATCATGGGTACATGCTGGTTGTGATCTGCTCTAGTGTTGCTGAGCTTTTCTTTTTCTTTTTTAAAGTAATTCTGTTTGTCTTGTTGAATAGCCTAATTTAATCTTCTGCTTGTCTTTCTTCTTAATTTTCCTGTTTAATACATCAGCATGGGTTTTAACTAACAAATCTTATTTCCTCCCCGGTGCTCACAGCACCCCAACCTGTTATTGTATTGCTAGAAGTTAAGATGGAAGGTCATTTGAGTTGCTGGCAAAAATTGTCTCACATTGTGTTAGTGAATTATAATGGCATGAGTCCAACTTTCACCATCCTAACACATTTACCCCAACTTTATGTCATCATAACTCACTTTTTCCATAGAGCTCAGAATTGAGTACTAACTGCTTCATGACCAAAATCTCCCCCAAACACACTTTTTCTCTGCTTCAGTCCCTGCATCCAATATGACTATTTCCTGCCCAATGGAGAGTGGAGGGAACACCAGTGAAACTTCTACCTAGTTTGCTATAGCTGGATACAAAATGGCAGGCATCCTTCAGGAGCCCAGGCTCTCTTGAGGATGAAGTCATTCCTGTGCATCTAACTATAGGGAGATATGTGGTGGTGGTGGGGGAATACAGTAGATAAATGATTGTGGAGGGTTTTTTGTAGGGTGTGTGTGTAAATGAGAAACATAGTACCATTACACATGTGAGATGGACTACCAGATTCAGTATCTTAGCCTTTATGTGGGACCACTTTGCCATTGGAAGCAGATCCTAAGTTAGCTATCTGCCTTCAGTACAGGTACCAAATTATCTAGGGTAAACAAGGTTATTTCAGCACCAGCAGCCTTCTCAAACACCTTAAGAGGTATTACCATGTTGTTTCATTCACAAGACAGGAAGAAAAGAAAGGCAGTAGCCAGGCAGCAGGGGCAAGACCCACTGGGGAGAAAGAAAGGGTGTTTCTTGACCAAAGCAACACTATTCTTCCTCCCCTCTAAGAAGCATTGGAAAGCAACTGGGTGTACAACAATGGATAAGGGACTGATGTCATTTTCCATCACCAGCCCAGATTCTCAAATGCTTTGAGAAGGAAGCAGGAGCACTGTCAGGGGGATCTCAACAGTAAAATGTCTTCTCTCTTCTTCTTTTTACTGTGCCGTTAGATCTCGCCAGTTGTTGTTTTGTTCACTTCTTGGCTGAGATCCCACATCAAGGAGGCAAAGAAGAACTTGATCCTCATATAATTATTGGACAATTTTGCATTACTGAATTGCCATATTTTATAAATGAATTTGCAAACAAATGGGCTGTCTGTGTGTGCAATAGCACCACATGCAAAATGGTACCTCACATGCAACCCTGTGTGCCCTTCAACTGAATATGGACTTCTGCATCTGACAGAAACATCCAACTGTGTCTGTACAGGGACGTGTCCATTTGTAAGCCAATGTGGCATAGTGGTTTGAAAATTGGACTAAGACTCTGGAAGCCAAGGTTCAAATCCCTGCTCAACTATGGAAACTCACTAAGTAACCTTGAACAAATTACATTCTCTCAGCCTAAGAAGAAGGCAGGACAACCCCCCTCTGAACAATTCTTGCCAAGTAAACCTTGTGATAGATTTGCCTTAGAGTCGCTGTAAGTCAGAAATGACTTGAAGGCACACAACAACTACAACAACTACTACAAGCCACTAAAAAGATGCCAGCCCCCTTTTTGGGGGGTCAGGATGTTTTTTAGGGGGGGAAACCACACCAGATTTTACAGGTGCCTATCACACATGCAAAAAGAAGGCAGTAACAAAAGTTATTAGTCTGATATTAGATTGCCTTCATTGCTTTTTCAGGATCTACTATATATCTACAATATTATGTGGATTTGAGGAGAAAAAAGACCTGATGGCTAACTTTTCTTTACCTAGGTAAGCCAGTAGGGAGAAAATCATCAATCTGAATTCCCAAATCTGTTTGGATTTGGGGCCAGGATTAGAATAGTTTAGTTCTGGATTGTTACCAGCTAAATCAGACTCAGATCCAAAACTGCTGAATCAGGCTCCAAACTGAATCAGGGGCCCCATACATATTCCTAGTTTTGGTTCATGTATTGTTTTAGGCAGGATGAATTCAGAACATTCCATTAAAAAAGTGTGGTACCTTGCTTTATTGGATTGCCCCATTTGTCTCAAGAACATTTCCATCTTTCTTCTTCCCTTAATAAAGCTGCACCACTTGTTGTTTACTAGTTATTACTATTCCTGGTGCTAAAGCACTGCAGATAATTCTCCGTGGATAGAAAAATCCCTGACCTTCCAAAACCCAAATTCTGACTGCTGCAGTGTGATAAGAAGGAAGGGACACTTTGGAATAAAGGTAAATATAAACAGATGAATTGCAAGTGTGCAGCATGAATTGTTCTACCCTTCTATATGAGAAAACGCTTGGGTTGCTTTTTCTTTTCTTGTTTGAAAGTTCTAAAATGTGTTCAAGCATTCTATGTCAGGAACTACTGGCATATCTTGGTGCATGACTGCTATTGCTGCTGTTAGGTCTTCAATGTCTTTGCTTCCAAGCGGGAATTGGACTCACCAGAGAGACGGAGAGCAACATGTTCTGCCAACAAAAAGTCACCTCTCTCTGGTCAGACTCCAGCAGTTTAAAGCCAACAAAACAGTTTCAAGCTTTCTGTTAAGTTTTAAAAAACAACTTTCACTGGATTTTGCCTAAGGCAAAATTGGAGATGAGTTTAGAGGGAGTTTTTCATTGGCTGGAAACTTACACATCACCCTAAAAGGGAGCATACACTCCAAGGGGGGGGGGGGGAGAGAAGACATAGGTTTGCATAAAGTGCCACATTTATTTATATGTACAAGTAAAAAAAAAAAGTAAGTATAAACACATACACATGCATATATAATTTAAATAGGATTACACATCTCACCTATGTTGGGGGGACTAGGCCTGTGCCTGCACTTGAGAATGCACTGTTTTAACTGCCATGGCTCCATGCTATGTAATTTTGAGATTTGTAGTTTTGTGAGATATTTAGCCTTCTGTTAGAGAGTTCTGGTGCCACAATACACTACAAATCCCAGGGTTCCTTAGGATGGAGTCATGGCAGTTAAAGTGGTATCAAATTGCATTATTTATGTAGAGCATATGGCAGCCATGAGAAATGTGTGCTGACAGAAGCCAATATCCTGCTAGTGACATATGCAGGGATAAATCCACCTTATGCTTGCATATGGTGGTTATTGTTGTGGTTGTGACTGAAGAGGTTGGCATTCTCTTCTTCCCTCCAAAATGGCTAAAGCATCACCAGGAGCTGCACTGAAATAGCAAATGCTCAGTGCCATCACTAAAGAGGTGTAGGGAGTGCAGCTGCACCGGATGACACCCCAGAATAGAGATAACACTTGATCAGGCCCTCTTCCCACTATACTCTTTCTGGCTTTGCCAGGTCATCACGAGGAGACCTCAGCCGCCACAATGAAAGAAAGGGCTGAATGTGCACTTCTGGCCACCAGAACCCACCATTTTCCCCATGCTGGGTGATATCAGAGATGAGGACACCACTGAATACCCTCATGTGGCCATTCTATTGCTGGTAAAGACCAGAGGGAATTTGAGTAGTATCTAGCTATGTTCCCATAGCCAGAAATTGACTGATGACATCATTCACTGACACCTCCAGAGAGTCCCAGCAAATCTTGTGGATTAAGTCATCAGTCTATATCTGTCTATAGCAGTGATTCCCAAAGTACAAGCTTTAGGACCATGGTGGGGATGAGGGTTGTGTAACATTTCTTTTCAGGGTCCCTTAAAAAACACAATGCAGTCTTGATTGCTTTCTGTGTTGGTGTCTCTCACTCCTCATCTGCCTGTGTGAGTTCGCTCTCTTAGCTGCATCTTTCACTAGTAGTGGCGGTTGGGAAACTCTCAAGGGTTAGACCACAGGCATCACTTCTGTGGCTCAGAGCAGTGCCATTCGGGAACAGACTGAGTGAGTGGAGCAAATAGTTAGAGAACATGACAGTGGGGGAGAAGTGGTGGCAAAAAGGAAATTTTAAATTTCACACCCTTGCACATCTGTTTTAACTTGTTCATTATGTTTACGATGTTCTTAGTCTATTTAAATTATTTTTTTATTATTTTAAATTGTTTTAACTCATGTTGTTGTTTTTTCTTGTAAGTTGTCATGGTCTCTTTTTGATATAGGTCAGAGTAAAAATATTTTAATAAATAATTAGGCTTCAAAAACAAACAAACAAATATTTATTTAGTTAATGTATATCCTGTGGTTTTCCCAGGATGAGACACAAGACAACTTACAATATATTTTAAAAAGTGCATTTGGTACTAAAGTTTTTTTTAAAGAATTATACATTTTTTTAAAAAAAATCAAACTATAACAATTTTACACAATTAAAACATAGTAAAA
>CM034702.1:23485396-23500071 GCA_020142125.1 Phrynosoma platyrhinos
CCCAAATGCCAAACTTCTCCTCCATCCCAAACTTCCCTCTCCTGGGCTTCCTTCCCTTCCCTTCCCTGTATGACACTGAGGAGGAGCCCGGGACTCTGCCTCCCTGGAGGCCCCTTCTCCTCCTCCTCCTCTTGGCCCTCCTCCAGGTTTTAAAAGAGAATTGCCTGTGTGTATTTGCTTTTCAGATTAAAGTAAATGTGCAATTACTGTAATTTCGCAAATGCATTTCCTCTAAACTCCCAAAATTAAAAAAGATCTTGGATAATACCACTTTCTGTCCACTTTCTGTGTGACGTCATGTGAAGTCATCAGGTGCAAATGTGGGGGGGGGTTGGATTTGTGTGGGATAACCTACAGATTCCCCCCATGTGATAACGTCCAAAGAAACAAACACATTTAATACCAGTGTCATTCATTTTTTAATTTTCCATTTAATACCCTCACAGGAATGTTATCCTGACAGATCTATTTTGACCAAATTAACTAACTGAATGCTGCTCCTGCATCCTTTTTCCATTTATGATGCCTGCAAAAAGAAGTGCAATTTGATAAATTTTGCTTTGGCAGCAAACTGCATTCTTCTCCAGGGACTTGGTGCGGAGGCAGCTGAATTTGCTTTGTCTGGTTTTAATTGTAAAGGGAAAAAAAACACCTATCAGTTCCATCGAGGCATCTGAGTCAGAATCATTTTTCCCCCATGTCAACATTTAGAATGAAATATAATTAATTACATGAGAAGAAATCAGAAGCTGTTTGTAAAGAGCTAGAGGTGATGAAAACATTGGTCAAGTGAGATGGAAGCAGGAATCAATTGTTTCTAGGGACAGCTTGTTCAGACTCTGGAAGTAAATAGTTATAAATGCATGTCATTTCTTTTTTAAAAAAAAAATCTACAATGGCTGTTATATAATGAGAAATAACCACATTGATTTTGTAGTGTAAGTATAATTTTTAGTTACTTCCATAGTTAATACAGAAAGTTCAGTGCTGTATTGTACTTTGTCTCATGTTCTGTTGTGGAAGTTGCTGCTACTGGATGGCAAAGTGCATCATCAGAGGAGAAAGTATTTTGCATCACAGGCAAATAATTTATAGATTTGTAAGCAACTTATTTTAGTTATGTCTGAGAAACAGGAAAGATGTACTTTTTAAAAAAATCCCACTGGTAATGATAACTGTTTTCAGGTTCATGGAACTTTAATTGCATTTAATTACTTTTGAAAGTAATTTCCCAAAGTCTGAACCTGACATTGATCTAACAAGGATGGCACAAGAAGTATAAAATGTTCATTCCATGGCAGAGGAGAAACAAGATTTTTGTGAAGAGGAGGAAGTTCTCAAAACATTTCTGAGGAAAAAAAATTCTTCTGAGAAATTTCACCTCATTTAAAACTGGATGAAAAATATATTGCTAGTTCATACTGATTGATGACAGAGGCATTGGACAAGAGAATTGGACCGGAAGAAACAGGAGCCAAGGCAGTGAAATTTTTCAACTATATTTTAGTAATACAGATATATACACAAAAATCTTGCTTCTCCTTTGCCATGGTCTGAACATCTTATACTTCCTACACCATCCTTGTTAGATCAATGTCAGGTTCAGACATATATATATAATGAAGACTGACTAAAACATTTAGCCAAACAAACTTCAGAGGAGTGGGGAGTTGAGGAAATATTGTAATGAGGGGATGCATGGATGTGAATGTTTAGTAGTAGTAGTATTAGTAGTAGTAAACAAACTTGAAATGTTACTTTTTAAAAGGAACTTCTTAGATTGCTTATTATTCTGACCACGCACTAGGTTGTTATGGTCAATGCAACATAAAAAAAGTAATGCATTGGATCATTTGTTACTAATGTGTTTGCATTGCTGTTACTATTATGCCACTACAAATGTCCTCTGCTTTTCCCCATGCAATCTCTGATCATTATAATTCTGAGTAGACCATCCTGTCTGAACTGCCCTCTGTCCCACCAAGGCACAGCATAGCAGACCACATGGCTGTCCTGTTTACCACAAAAAGATGCTTTGGAGAAGTGCACTGCAGCAGCCACTTACTCTCTTTCACTTCCCTCCCAACCACTTGCCTTAGTTGGTCTCAAGGGTGAAATAACCTCACCCTCTCACAGCTCACACCAATCCATGCAATCCAAGTGTGCATCTTGTGCTGCTATTTGGAGCAGCCAGACTGGCAAGGCAGTCTTCCCCTTCCTGCCTACCCATATATACACAATGACTCTCTCTTTCTTGCAGTTGCTTTCATTTGGCTAAAATTGAGGAGGGCAAAAAATGTGGGGAAACCATTAAAAATTGTTTCCCAAAAAGTACTAACTAGAGTCTCAGCTCAGGTTTTCAACATATCTTCTCATTTTCCTCCACCACCACCATCACTTCCCTTCTTCATTATCTTCTTTTGGGTTCCTCTGCTCCTTGCTAGCTGTGCAACACCACACAAAGAAGAGTAATGGGTAACAATTCATGTGACTCTCCCTCCCTTCTCTTCCAATTGTTCAGACTGAATCAGCACATAGACAGGTAGAAATCCAGTTACTTTACTCTGAAGAATGACAGTCTTGGCAGTTATATGCCAAAAGAAAGAAAGAAAGAAAGAAAGAAAGAAAGAAATTCTGAGATACACTAAAAGGTTGGATGGAAATTTGTGGGTCTCATCTTCCAATTGTGTTTTGGCAAGAGGGCTGTAGATACTCTTGGCTGCCACTTGGAACAGAACATAGTTTACAGCTTTCTCATTTTTAAAATACATGGATGTGGGAATTCTTTGGCTACCAAATTGCCTGCAAGTAACACTAAACTGCATGGGTAATTCTCTTCCCTTTAATCATCATCATCATCATGATCCTTCTCCTCCTCATTAAATTTATAACACAAATAAGAAATGAGTCAGAAGTAGAGCTGGAAAAATTACTTTAAAATAGTAACTGAAGAACAGGAGAGCAATTCTTTACAAAGAATGAGTTAATTATAAATAATTAATTTGTTCCAAAAATGAAAATATAACTGCCTTACCATAAAGGTAAAAGGTAGTCCCTTGACATGAATGTCTAGTTGTAACTGACTGTAGGGGGCAGTGTTCATCTCCATTACTAAGCTGAAGAGCCAGCATTATCAGACAACTACTCTGTGATCATGTGGCCAACATGACTGTGCCAAATGCTGTGACCTTCCAAATGAAGTGGTACCAATTTATCTACTTGCATTTGCATGCTTTCAAACTGCTAGTTTGAGAGAAGCTGGAACTAGTGAGAGGAGCTGACCCCATCATGCAGCACCCGGGCCTCGAACTGCCAACCTTTGGATCTTCCTATCATCAAAATTGACATCTTAACCACTAAGCCACCACATCTCTACATATTGTACTATGGCACATGGTATAATTTCACTCCTTTTTTAAAAAAGTAAGTTTTGAAGGTCTGCTCAAAAAAACTGATTACTTGTTTATTTATTTCATGATTATCCCACATTTCTTCCAAAACTGGACATTTGTTAATCTTGATGCTCTTTCACTTTAGTTCTCCTGTGCCCCCACTTGCTCATGTGGGACAATTTAATAGCCTAGAGAGAGGTCTTCCCATAAGTGTCTTTGGAGCAGTAGAGATTATAAATAACTAAGTCACATATTTCACAATGAAAGTGGTGTCTGTGTGCTGATGTGAAGGCCTAGACAAGAACAGCCTGGGCTGAATCTTTTATAATAATATCAATCAATATTAAAAATGTATGGACACTCCTAGTTTGTAAAGGCCTCTTCAATTAATCTTTAAAATAGAACTGTTATGCCTTAACCAGAGGCATGATGAAGATTCAGCACAATGGCTCCTCTCTTCTCTTGACCAGAGACTTCACACAGGCTTGTATTATGCAGTTGGAAAGATGCCACTAACATATGTGGCTGTGTTTCCTGGAAACTAAGGAAGGATGAAACAGCAAACAAACAAATAAACAAACAAATAATCAAGCATGCCTTCTCTGAAAAAGATCTTTGCTGAGTTGGCTTTGTTTTCTAGTTTTGGTCTCCTTTGTAGGGCTTGGAGCACCATGGAAAAAAGAAAGTGCAGACTTTCAGAATTCAGATATCTGCAAAGCTGCAGATAAGGAAAAGTAGAAATTAAAACAAAATATACATGGTTGCAGAGACATAGTTATAGGGAGATGGGGGAAATGAGGCCATTGTTGCCCCCAAATAAGAATTCTTCCCTCCTTTTCCTTCACCCACCAAATTTCTAGCATTACAGTAACTTCAGTATATAGAATACAGTTAATTTATACAGTTACTCTGTATTTCAGTCAGAAGTTTAAATAAGCTTTCCAAGCTACTATTTGGGGATAGGGATCAGCACCATGGATAGCTTCTTTGGCATTTAGGCTAAAATCTGGAGAAGATTAAGTGTACTACTGACATGGGCCATATTAAGAGAGACAATGGTCTCATTTGTGCTACAGAAATAATGCAGTTTGACATCACTTTTAGCGGACATGGCTCAATGCTATAGAATCCTGGCATCTGAAGTTTTGTTGTTCCACCATAGCTCTCCGACAGAGATGGCTAACTATCTCACAAAACTACAATTCACAGAATCCCATAGCATTGAGGCATGACAGTTAAATTGGTGTCAAACCTCACTAATTCTGCAGTGCCTCAGGTTGAATTTGAAAAGTTTATTTCTCTATTTAGCCAATTTCTATAGTCTTCTTCATGGGCTACTGAAACAAAAGGAAGGGAGACAATACATATGCACCACTATTGATAAGTAAAGCAAAGGCTGAAGAAATACTGCATGCACGCATACACACACACACCTCACATGAAATTGTACATAGACTCAAAGAGTCACAGAGTTGGAAGAGACCACAAGGGCCACCCTGTCCAACCCCCTGCTGTGCAGGAAGACATAATCAAAGAACCCCCAACAAATTTAAACAGCCTCTGTTTAAAAACCTCCAAAGAAGGAGACTCCACCACACTCTGAGGCAGCATCTTCCTCTGTCAAACAGCTCTTGCTGTTAGGAAATTTTTCCTAATCTTTAAGTGGAATCTCTTTTCCATGTCGTTTGAATGCATTGCTCTGGGTCCTATTCTCTGGAGCTACAGAAAACAAACTTGCTCCATTTTCAGTATGACATCCTTTCAAATATTTAAATATGGCTACCATACCATCTCTTACCCTTCTCTTCTCCAGGCTCCCATACCCAGGTCTCCATAGTAAAAAATAATACAATGAGCCAAATGAAGAGAAGAGAGACTTATAAAGAGAAGACTGAGGGGTGATATGATTGCGTTCTTTGAATATCTAAAGGCCTGTCACAAAGAGGGTAGGACTAGATGTAATGGTTTGAAGTGACAAGAGGGTAGATTTTGATTAAACATTAGATTTTGATTAAACTGACAGTAAAAGTGGTATGGCAAGGGAACAAATTGCTTATAGAGGTGATGGGGTTTCCTTGGACATCTTCAAAAAGAGGCTGTACAGCTACCTTCTGGGGATGTTCTAGATGGAGATTCAGCATTGAACAGAGGGTTGGACTTTTTGTTCTATGAGGCCCTTTCCAGCTCTATGATTGTATGAAACTGAGATGGAAACTACTAGCTCCTTCTGCATTCAATTCTTGTTTTGAACAGGGAAGGGACAAGAGATCAGCAGTCCTTCAAAGATGTGTTTTCTGGAAGGATTTCTAATTTGTAAAACATACTTACTGCCCTATCCCTCTATTTTTAAAACAATGAAGATTTTTTTCCAGATGTTATCCACCATTGTCCTCGTCCCTCCTGTGTCTCTCTCAGACAGCTCCAGAACAGTACCAGTTCCTTTTACAGTGGGAAATGCACAGTGGGAAATGCAAAATGGTGATGCATCCACCAACATAGTTGCTGCTACTGGCATCTGATGAGGGAGCAGCAAGAATAACAAAGCCTTAGGACAAAAGAGAAAGAGAAAGAAATAGTTTGTTAATGCTACTAATAAGAGAAACACACCCCTGGGGAATGATATATGACTATCTCCTGCCCCGGGAGAAATTCACTGAAGATATCATTCAGTTCCTCTGCCTATAAATATGGTCAGGAATTTCAAGAAGCCAACCATGTATTAATTCTTGTAAAAAAAAAAATATTGGAAAGAAAATAAAATTTATCAACTTTTTTTTTAAAACACTGAGCACCTAATGGAATGATTTAACAAGTGTTTTTCATCTCTTGGCCCTGCCTATGGATTTCTTGCTTCACTCAGCCATCTTTCTCACACACAGATATTTTTTCCCGTTGATAAGCAAAATGTTAGGTAGACAGAGACGGTCAGCAGACTGGATAAACAGGATATGAAGATAGAAAGGACAAACAGATTTGTGTGTCTAGAACTTTGCTTCTTTGCTCAGATAGCATTCTCAATATGGTTGGCTACTTATTTCAAGGCAAATCTGCATTAACTATAACCTAAAGAAAAATGAGTAGATAGACTTATTGGTGTATACAAGAACCCTTAGTGTCAGGTACTGACTTTGTATTTTTATCTAGGTTTGGTCTGAGGTACCTTTGACAGAATGGGATGGGATAGGATAGGATGTTGTGTGCCTTCAATTCATTTCTGACTTATAGCAGCCCTAATTTGAACTTATAATGGGGTTTTCTGGGACTGAAAGTGTGTGACCCACCAAGCTCACCCAGTGGGTTTTCATAGCCAAGCAAGGAATTCAACCTTGATCTCCAGAGACCAATGCTCAAATTACTACACCATGATGGCTCTTGATGCAGATCTAGTCATATTTAAAGCAGGCCCACAAAACTGATGGGGCTTAAGTTAGCAGTAACTAACTTACATGCTATTTATTTCAATTTGTCTTTACCGAATATGAATATAGTTGACAGGAATGTATCACTTGCACCTATGAATATTTGTTTTTTTACCAAATATGCATCCACCTTGTTATGTCTGATTCACCTCTTCAAATTCATGAAGTTGAATAACTTTTCTGCAATATTTGAATCCTCTTACACTGAGAAGTGCTTCATAAAACATTTCCCCCAACCTTCTTCCCTGAGGGGAAAAAGTGGATGTTTTCTTTAGCTCTGCTAATCTAATGGATACACCTAACTAATAACACCAGCCGCAAGATACACACACAATATGCATTCACACTAGGTAATCAGGTCAGCCCTTAAGCGAGCTTGTGGCTTTTCACAGAAATAGCAGACACAGAGGAGGCCCGCAGCATCCCTGGCTTTTCTTGGGCTTGCAAAGAGATGCTTCTTTAAAAGGCAAGATTGCTCCCTAGTTCCAAGTGGTATACTAATTACAGACACACAGCCCTCCTATTGCCTATGGCTCAGCAGCTGTGTCAAGAAATGCTTTGAAAATCCAGCTGTTACAAGAAAGCTTCCTCCTCTTCTTCTAGGAGTCAGGAAATCACATTAGAATTCAAAATGAATGGTGGTGATAACAATATCCAAACATGATTGTACTAAGATTGGAGTGGAGACAAAGTCATTTTTGTCTGGGAAATGTAGGGAGATCTTCCTTCTTCTCATCTATATTCCTCCACCACTTCCAAGGGAGGCCATTTTGTAGGATTTTCTCCATTTTCCATTTGTATGTTTGTGCACACACAACCACCTCCATTTCCTTGCTATAAGGCCACAGTTTGTTCAGGGCACAAGATGGTGGTAAGATTGTAAGTAAATTTACAAATTTCGCGTTGATTTCAGAGGTCTACTGAATTGGAGACCAAAATTGGATTTGACCCTTTAGGTTTAAGGCTAAATCAGAGAAAGACCTGGAAATCAAGAATTTGATGTCATAATGGGCTTGCATTTCAAAGATATTTAGGTTTCTTAGAGATGCATCCAAGAGAGAAAAAAAACATTCCACAAGTTACTTTATTGATTTAAAAAAAAAGACACAAAGAAGGAAGAACAAGTATGGGTATCTATTGGGAATTCAATCAAAGAAATATTGTCTGGTGGATCAATGGGAATGCAGTGAGGGTACAAGAGGACAGCAGGTATGTGACTGTGCCCTAAAGAATAATATCCCAAGGCACAGAGGAACTCAGGAGGCCACATTTTTTCCCTTTTGGCTTGAGGTTTGTATTCTTTGAGGCAAGGAATGGCAATCCTTTGTAATGTCTGTCACCAGATTGGTCTTCTGGTATCACTTAACATCTCACACAAGGTGGAGCATTGGCTGTGATGACAATGTCTCACCTGGGAACTGCCTTTAAGAAACCATCATTTGACATGCCAGAATTCTGGTTGAAACTTGGCCTTGCCTGGTAGTCTAAGTCAAAATGTTTGTGTTCTTGATATGAATTTCAAGCTGCCTACTATTTCTTCATGAATAAAAAATAAAAATATGGCTGAGAGTATGGCTATCAATGACTAGCATTGTCTCCAGTATCCTAGCAATATGTTTCTTTACTGAGGGGCACAAGCTGGTGAATACTCTTGCAATCATGTCCAGTTTCTGGTCTTCCCAGTGGCATCTCATTAAAATAGTCAGGTCTTTATTCTGATCTAGCAAAAAAAAAATTCTTTTATTCTTCAAACATAAAGTAAATCTATATTATTACTAGATATGACTGTATGACACCAATTAAGTAGCTAGTTGCTGTTTCCAGTTCTGTTTAAAGTATGACAAAGGCCATTAGTTGATAGCTGATTGAGCTTTTGGGGTAAGGGAAGTTTGCAAGAGCCATCATCTGAATCAAGAACTGGCATCATATCTGAGTTTTCTGAAGCATGACAGGAGTGGCTCAAAAGGTTGGCTGGGCTACCTTCGTTTGCTTTCTTTTTCACACAGAAATATGCACATCACACAATCTTCTGCTCCTGGCTGATGTTCAGAAGTGGCCAGGCAGTGCCCATAGTGCCATTACCCCTGTCAGTGGTGACAGCTATTCCTGCCTATGAGAACATTGTGAGCATGAGAAAATGCCAGGCAAATGGCATTCAGAAGAGAAAGGTGCTTCCTGCCGACATGCCACTAATATATGCGGGGGGAATGGCATTTCGCTTCTGCCTCACTTGCCATTTCACGTTAAAGATGCTTGCCTCAGCTGCGTGGCTTGTGGAATAAATGGCTCTTTACACAGTAAATACACTCTGCTAAATTGTTTTGGATTATTGTGTTGTGTTATTGCTCCAATAAAATGGCATTTCAATAATAACAATAATTGCTTGGTAGCTAATTGATGTTTTCCAATGGCCAATGCCTGTGGAATTCTTATTCAGAAGAAGGATAAGTTCCCTCTGGAAGCTGATTGTTCTTGCAATCCAAGGAGACTGTGGGAAACTGAACAAGGTAGAGGATGAACAGGAACCCAAAAATATACCAGGATTTAGTGGTGGAACTAAAGCTAAAGGATGGAACAGGCTATGGGATCTGGGTTTCAGGAGAAGGAGAAAAAAATAGGTTTCCTCTAGGCTTCTAAACCTAAATGTTGTCAGATAACAAGCATTTAGTTGCAGTGGTGCTGTTTCTTACCAGTGGAGTGGTGAATCAGCTCTAGGTGAATTAGCACTCTGAACGCATCCTTTAAGGTTCAAGCTGAAGCCTTGAGATGATTCTCAATGATGATTCACCACCCACTACATACACTCCAATTGTCCCCTGTGTAAGGACAGCCCTGATTAATCCTCTGTTGTCCCACTTTTCAGCTGCTTTTTAAAATGTCCCAGTTTCTCTCTCCTCCTCCCACTTTCTCCAATTTTCCTCAGCTTTCTTCTATTGTTGCAAAATGAGTTCAAGTGCAGAAATAATTTGTACTCAGCTCAGTAGGGGGAGAAGAGATGAGAGGATTAACTAATTATTTCCTCCCTTGTGTGTTCTTCCTCATTTATGACTTTTGCCATCTTGAGCACCTTCTGACAATACGTGAACACATGTGTCCCAGTTTTCATCTATTAAATGTTGGAAGGTATGCCCTTGAGATCACAGCCATTAGCCCCCAGTATTTAATTGCTCAAAGATCCTGAAATTTTGCTTTTGCATGTTGGGGCAGTGCGCCTATAAGATACACCTTGGTGTGAAACCTATGAGGTACAACTGACAAGATAGACAAATTTTGGAATAATTCACATCTTCAGGGCTTACTCTTGAAAAGCCTGTCACAGCCCCAAGAGGCTGTAGGAAACCAAGCAAGTCCACCTTTCCTAATTTCCCACACCCTTTCTGGATTGTGAAAGCAACTAGCTTCAAGAGGGGAACATAGTGATAGAGAGTGGAAGCCTGTGGTGCATTATTACTATGATTAAAGAGCACTGACACCTATGACTATGGGAGAGGAGGGACCTAAACTTTAATTATAGAAAAGCCCTCTAATGTCTTGAACAGATGGGTAGGAAAAAGTGGCTCAACCCTGCTTTTTCCCAAAGCAGGTCAAAACCCTGCTGCCCTCACAGTCCGCTCCCAGGTGTGTCGAATGCACATGGCCTGACTACATGGTGTGGCATCAAGCCACAGCACTGAGTAATCTTTTTTGTGCCTCCCTACCATACATGTCCACTGTTGCACACACTCATCACTCACAACTCCCAAGTACCTCCCACATTCACCCAGATGCCATCCCATTGGATGACCACCCCTTTGAATGGCTGCACAGTCACAAACACTGGAGCATTGGTGTGTGAGCAATATATTGGCAAAGCACAATCCTGGAGGCCCCCCCCCTTTAAACTTGAAATGTAAGAAATATTCCCTAACCGAGCAATTTACTCCATTCTTTCCTCCATACCTTGTTTCTGTGATAGAACAATATCTTTTCTATTTAAAATTCCTACCTACACAAGAGAAATTATATAGCAAACTGTAATTAAGAAAAACCAGGATGGCATTTTCAAATAAAGGAACACTAATAAATACAATACTATAAATATACTTCTCTCCCTGGTTATGGAAATTAATTTGTATTTAATTAGTAGAAATTGCCATCAGTTACTCCAAAGCTATTACAAGAAATGGAAACTCTTGTAAGGCTGGAATGGTAATTGCTTATTAGAAGACTTCCTCTCCACCTTCACCCCAATTTCTATCTCTTTTTTTCAGCCTGAGTTAATGCAATGTTGGGTTTTATCAGATCTAAGTGATAAAAGAGGACCAGCACAGTAGATGTGGACAGAGTAGGCTAACAAAAGCCAAGAAGGCTTACAACATGGTCAAAGTTGAGTACTGTTAAGTTCCATTGAATTAAATTTGTGGAAAGGAAAAATTTAAGTGTGACTTTAACCACATTAAAGGGTTTTTTTTAAACTACCAAGGCTTGTTTCTCATTAGCATTTTATCATTATTATTCATGCAGTAACATCAGTGTACATTTCAAGTAAAAAGACAAGTCTCTGCACGGAGAATGCAAAAGAAGTCAACATGTCACTCTCCATAATATGACAATAGTTGTTGTGGTGACAACAGAGAGTGGGAGATAGGGAGAAGGGAGAGGCAAGAAGGAATATCTATATATTCAAGCCTCTTTCACACTACACAATTATAATAATTTGACACCACTTTCGTTGCCATGACTGTATCCTACAAAATCATGGGACTTGTAGTTTGTTGAGGCACTAGAACTTTTTGGCAGAGAATTCTAAATTCCTTATGAAAGTACAAATCTCAGGATTCCATTGAATGAATCTATGGCAGTTTAACTGGCATCATCAGGCTAAAAGAGTAGTGTGAAAAAGACCATGGCCAATATATTTTGTTCTTGTGTTCTGTGCTAAGCCAAACCTAATATGGAGTTTTCTTGGCAAGATGTATTCAGAGGGGGTTTGCCATTGCCTTTCCTTGAGGCTGAGAGCATGTGAGCTGCCCAAGGTCACTCATGGTTTTCATGGCCAAATTGGGAATTGAACCCTGGTCTCCAGAGTTGTAGTCCAACACTCAAACCACTTTGCTATGGTGGCTCTCATAAAATGTTTTACAAAGACAAAGACAAAAATGTGTCAGATACTGGCTCTCGGTCAATGTTTATCTAATACTATATTCACATTTGAGGTGAAGAAGACAAGAGCTTGAAGAAGTTCCTTCTTTTTGACTACAGTTTCCAAGAGTTACCCAGCCAGCATGGCCACTGGCTTTCACTAGCTGGAATGTTCACAGCTGTAACCCCAACAATAACTTTCTTAAACTCTACAGATCAACCAAGCCATAAACTTTATATTTACAAAAGCAATCTGAGAGATGTGAAGAATGGAGGATGTTTCATGATGTGGCCATATTTAAAAGTAGTAGAAGGAAACAGAGCAGTCATTTAAAACATGAAGATTATTTCCCATGTCTTGGAGTAATTATCTGAAATATATATGAAATGGTTGCCTAGAAAATTCTAAGTAGCTCAGGACTAAGGGGGAAGGAAAGAAGGTTTGAATATTTCTTACTCGGGGATGGAAATAATCTTCAAAAATATTTGGAAAATGATTTATTTATTTATTTTAAAAAAACATGTTTCTTGAGTGTTAGGAAACTCTGACAAAAAGACTTCCAGACTGATGAGAATCTTTGCAGTTTAGAACTTTTTCTCTGCAAAAATATGTTAGTATCGATTGTCTCTTTGGGAACTGTCACCATGTATCCTAATTAGGCCTCCTGTATTTTGTAGTTAGTTCACATTTAACTCCAAAGAAAAACTGCTTGACTCTTACTATGTATTGCTAACATGCTGGCATTTAAAAACTGCTGTAATTGCAAGAGTTTGTACCCAGGTTTAGGTAAAAAAGAAGTTGTAGCCAATATGACAATGTTCCCAATCTTGAGATTTCGAACAAACAAGTTATTACTACATCTTATAATGGTCAAAAAGCCTCAGTTCTTAGAATTGTAATTTTTAACAAAGGGAGGGAAGAGGGCTGGCTTCTTGCTTAATGTGCATTTTGCCATTGCTTGCTCAAACAAAACATTTTTATAAATACTTAGTGCTTTCAGAATAAAGTTCTCCATCTAGACCATTCTGAGTTCTTGGCTGGGCTTAGTGAATGGGATCAAAACACCTTGGCCAAAGCTTGTGTATGTGTGTTTTTGTATGTGCATAGTTTTTTACTTGCCAACCAGATTCAGGGATCATCCCAGTTCCGTGTCTTTTCTGGGTTGATATAGTGAAGCTAATATTTTGGTCTCTCCCAACAAATGTGTGTGTTGTAATTTTTCACACAGAAAATACCATCGTTTTGCACAGAAAATGGGATTTTCTGCAGAGAACTTGTTTCTGTGTAGAAAAGGCTACTCCTAGAGTAAAGAATGCATGTGCACATTTTGCAAATAATAAGTCCTGAACTGCAAAATCTTTCTTGCAGCAGGAAGAAAATTCCCAAAATTATCTATTCCTTCCTCTGAGATGAAACTAACAAAGAAACATATCCTTATCCTGCTAAAACCCCCACCTCTACAAAACTTCTTTTGGATTTGACGGTAAGATAGTACTGGCCTAGTGAAAGTGTCTCTTGCATAGCAAACAGCATATCCAGAGGGGATATTTTACAGGATCAAAATCATGGTAGATGGGGTGGGGATGAATCCCTTTTCCCACATGCTTCTCATTCCCAGGTTTATATTGTGTGTGTGTGTGTGTTCTCATTGACTGCCTTCACATAATCAACATCATATTTACCATAGCTTGATCTTTGACCATTTCAGAGATGCTAAGATAGAGGCTGCCTGTGTCTTCTCTTGTATCCTATTCAGCAAGAGCAGAGACTCTTTTTTTGTTAAACTGAGCTTCTAAGAGTTATACAACAGCAGCAGTCAAAAAAAAAAAAATCAGGTCATACAAACAGCAGCCAGCATAAACACCTTCATCAGCAAAACCACCACACGTCCCACTCAGAAGCAAAGAAAGCAAAGCCTAGATCCCATGTCTTAATAACATAGTACAGGAGAGGAAATTCTAAATAACATCTAATGCATCTCTGTCTCTGTTATAGGCACAATACTTTGCATTGTCATCCCCAAGACATACATATCTCCATTTTTTTCCCTACAACAACATTTCCAAATCTATGTTTTTGGCTGACTGAACACTAGGAACATATGCATTCATGGACATTTTTCTGCATTTTGGAAATCTGTTTAGTAGAGCTGACTTCCTCTGTCTTGCACTTTCTCCTTCAGAAACCCGCTGACTCATTTTCTGGCATTTTCTGCTGTTAACAACCATTCAGCGTAGTTATTAACATTCATTCAGAGTGTGAAGGACAAGCTGATTCTTACATAGGGCCAGGGGGCATCACATCCAAATCTATCACTCATGCTACACATCTGATACATTTTTGTATTTGTAAGACACTTCATGAGAGCTACCATAGCATAGTGGTTTCAGTGTTGGACTACTACTCTGGAGACCAAGGTTCAATTCCCAGCTTGCTCATGAAGCCCACTGGGCAAGTCATACACTCTCAGTCTGAGGGGAAGGTAATGGCAAACCTCCTCTGGGCAGCATACAGGGGGAAAATTATTTTTCATGCAAACCAGGATTAGAATGTGTGTTAGTCATTAACAGTTGTTGGCTCCAATGTCAGTGGAATGGTATTTAGTTTTTATTTTGAATTTTAAGGAAGTGATCTATGGTATGGAAACTATTTTGAGGATAGGGTTTAGCAACTTGGACAACTTCTTTGAAGTTCAGAAGGTGTTGGTTATCACCTTCAAAGCCCTAAATGGCTTGGGTCCAA
>CM034702.1:23518267-23529177 GCA_020142125.1 Phrynosoma platyrhinos
GTTTCTGTCCACTTTCTGTCCAGTTTCTGTGCGATATCATGTGAAAACGAGGGGCACAAATCCCGTTTCTGTTTGGGATTTGTGTGGATTAACCAGCAGATTTACCCCCGTGTGATAATGTCCATAGATAAGAATTCATGGTTGATAGGGAAACAATGTAGGCAGAGATTGGAAATCTATCATTAAGATTAGTTCTTACACCAGGAGTAGGCAACCTGCTGGCTGTTGATCTAATTTCATGCTACTATAAACCTAATTCCCAAAGCCCTTGGCAATGATTTCAAAATTCTAGCAAGACTAGTCACTCTGTCAGCAACCTGATGAATGGGAAGAAAGGGGAGAGTGCAAGAGGGAGAAGGAAAGAAAGGGATGTGTGGCATAGTGGCATGTGTGTTGGACTCTGGAGACTAGGGTTCAATTCCCAGCTCAGCCATGAAACCCACTGAGTGACCTTGGGTGGGCCACACTCTCTCAGCCTCCGGGGAAGCCTCAGCCTCTGAACAAACCTTGCCGAGAAAACCCCATGACAGGTTCACCTTAGGGTCTCCATAAGTTGGAAATGACTTGAAGGCACACACAAACATACACACATAGGAATACAGAAAAGAGGTGTCACTTGTCTTTAGAAGTCTGGAGTTCCTGGGAGTAAGAATGTAGTTTCCTCGAATATTTAAAGATGCAGGCTTTATTGTGCTTTAGACCTTCCCTTCCAAGTGCTTCCCTTCCCAGCTGTTCTAGCCTTCTCAGACATGAAATAGAAAACCTGAGATGAACTATCTTTACATAGGATTCAGGGACATAGCCATATTAGTCTGGAATATCAGTATTCAAGGGAATCTTGTAGCACCTTTGGGACTATGTAGAAGAAGTTGTAGCATAAGCTTATGTACTTCTTCTACATAGTCCCAAAGGTGCTACAAGATTCCCTTGAATACTGGTATCTTTACTTCATTCAGGGTATTCTAATGAATTTAGCCTGGCCCAAGGAATGGATCTGCTCCAAACAGCCCTGCCTGTTTTGGGGGTCTGGCCCCACTTAAAACTAGGAGGTGTCTCCCTCAACAGAATACTCCAGAAGGAGTATGGCACTTGGCAAGGGGGTAACAATTCTCTGCCTCTGGTTTCCACCACTGAATGTATGTATATAAATGGAGTGTGCAAGACTGGGCAGAGAGCTAGTTACAAGACAGTCCCCAACTCCTCTGATTTGTGGATTTAGACAGATCTTTTCTCCAGTAAGCAGTAAAATGAAAATACTGTAAGAGACTTCTCTGGAAAATAATACTTCCAACCCTATTAGAAGGACATGACATATTGTGTTACTAGTGTTGAACTGAAGACAGCACAAATGCCATGTGTGTGTGTGATTTTTTTGTAATTGTCTGGTAAAACTGTAAAAAAGATTAATTGCAATAGAACCTTCTGGAAAAAATACAAAACTGAACTAAGCATCACTATAATTAAACATACAACTGCAAAACCTTATAGAAGGGGATGACATTCTAAATATGCCTTTTCTTGAAGGGGGAGGGAGTCTTAATTGGATTTGTCCACATACTCACTAATTGGCAAAATTCAGAGGTGGAAGAATTCTTCTGTGTTAGCAAAGTTATAGTGCTTAGCTTTTTTAAAGAAATTATCCAAATGATACCTTAGTAAATCAAAGTGATGTCATCACAAGATCTATATTTTTGATAGAAGTCATAAAAGCTGAAAATTGAGTTTTGCATTTATCTAAATCCATATGTACTTACTCCACCATCTCCATCTGGATGTAATTACTAAAGAGGTGGAAGTCCATAGTGAATCTTTCTGTAATCTTTTATGCATGTATGGGTATGACAGGTAAAAATCTGCAAGTCTTTGAAAAGGTGCAAACCTTGCAGAGATTGCCGTGGTCAAAACATGTATACTACCTTTTATTTTATGTAGCAGCCATCTTGCCTCTCCTCTCCAATCAACACTTTTCTATTCCTTCCTCCTCATTTCTGCTGGATTTGTACCTCTAAATCACAAACACTGCACATTACTCATTAAACTCATCTGTTCCAAAATCAGTCACAGACCCAACCTTGTTGCAGAATTCATCAAATTTATTAAGGTGTATATGTCACCTTTATTATTTCTGGCCCTTCTGTTGTTCCATTAATGCCAACCTAATATGAAAAAGCAATGTTCCAGAATTCATATCAGAACTAAAGAGTCCTACAAACTGTAATTTTTCAGCAAAGTAGTGCTGTAGTTGTAATACAGATTTTTGTGTCTTACAGCAGTGTTCTGATATGGGGACTGACAATATTCCCCAGTGTGCCAAAGATTGGCACATATTGTGGGCATTGGCTAAAACTGTTTATTTCTTTCCTGGAGAGACTGCCAGCCAGTGGCTAGGGATCAGGATGGATTGACATTTTCATTAGAAGTGGACTAGAGTCCAATCCATCCCTCAAGACTAAGATTCACTATCCTGTAATAAATGTGTTAATCTTTAAGATGACACACATGGGAATAGAATTACAGAGTTGTAAAGAATCACAAGGACCATCTAGTCCAATAGTTCTTAAACTGTGGTCCTCCAGATGTTTTGGACTTCAGCTCCCAGAGTTCCTGACTGTTGGCCAAGCTATCTGGGGCTTGTGGGAGTTGAAGTCCAAAACACCTGGAGAACTAAAGTTTGGGAATAACTGATCTTGTCCAATCTTGACCACATAGAAATACACTACTAAAACAACCCTGAGAGATGCCCATCCAACCTCTGTTTAAAGTTTTGAAAAAGAAGTCCACCATGGTTTCAGGCAGTAAATGCCACTGTCAAAAAATAATAATTATTTCAACTCTTACCATTAGGACATTTCATTACATTTCTAATTTTTTATAATTTGAATTCATTAGTTCATATCCTAGTCTACAGAACAAAAGACAACAAACTTGCTCCATTTCTTATATGAAATCCCTTCAAATATTGATCTTTTTCATCATATCACCTCTGAATCTTCTCTTCAATTTGTGTACAAATGTGTTTGATGTGAATTTTAGTGTAAGATTATCCAATTTGCACCTCCCAGAACCAAACTTAATATAGGTGGAATCCCCTTGGTGTTTTACGTAGTAAATATCTATATTGTAAGAACTGTTTTGACAACAGAATTGACTACCTTCGTGGATGATGGACTTTCCTTCTTTTGAGGTCTTTAAACAGAAGTAGGATGGTTGTCTCTCAGGAGTACTTTAGTTGTGTTTTGTTGCATAGCAGGGAATTGAACTAGATGGACCTTGTGATCCTTTCTACCTCTTTGATTCTGTTATTCTAACAGCTGTAACCTCTCACATGGAAACAGACTTTTTTTCTCTAATGTGGACCAGCCATATATAATTCAAAGTTGCGTAAAGCAGAGTTCAACATATAGTGTCTTATACATAGCTGCTTACTGTGCATGGTTGCACAATGAAGCACATTATGCATTGGTGCAAAACACACATGCAAATGTAGAACACATTGCCTTGGAGTATAGTGGTGGAGTTTCCTTCTTTGGAGATATTTAGGCATCTGTCAGGGGTGTTTTGATCGTGAATTCCTGCATAGCAGGGGGTTCAACTGGATGGTCCTTGGGTCTCTTCTAACTCTAGGATACTATGACTGAATATTTGGTTGTACATTTGGCTGTGTGATATTAAAATTCACAAATGTGGTTCTCTTTGTGCATGCACCAGGATAACTCCATGAGCATAAATGTATGCCCCATCTTCTCAATGTTGGGTCAGTGAGGAAGAAATATTAAGCCAGGAGAAGCTGTAGAACTTTACTTTTGCCTGACCCTACTGGGAAGTTAAGATTCTGCCCTCTCCACTCATCTGTGCCCTGATGAATTAATTGCATGCAAACTACTTTTGCTCTTTGAAGTTAGATTGAAGCAAATGAAATAAGCAGGGGTCAAAGGGGAAAGTAGGAAGAGAGGGAAAAAACTGTGACATTTTAAAAGCAGCTGGAAAAGAACCCTAGCTGACAGAGGATAAATGAGGACTGTCCTCATTTATAATGAAAGTCACTGTACTAGGACAGTCAGGATAGACAGTCAGAAAGGGAAACTGTTATGTGAGAGAAAATTACTAGGTAGCTTTCAATGAAGAATCCATACCAAAAAAAAAAAAAAAAGCCAAAATAATGCCTAGCACTGTATTGCACAGTCATTAAAATTTTACCTAAAGCAAATTGTGGGGTTCCTCTTCATGCAAAAAATATAGTGCAATAGAAACTTACTAAATATTAGATAGGGAGGTATTTTCTCATCTCATTTCATAAGCCCCAGCTGTCCCTATTAACCAAGGGCAGATCCTATTTTCTGATAAGCATCCACAGTAAATCATATCCTCTATTTTTGCTTTTTGTAGATGCCTTACTAAAACTAGTAGCACGAGTTGCTAAAGAGGTCATTTTTTAGCTTCCAGATCTCTTCTCAGGTTCCCTGCATAGCTGGCCAAATACATTTTGCTGCACAAGGCAAAGGACAAGATGACATCTCCCTTCCATTCTATATGCAGAAGATGGCTAGACTGGCAGTTTAACCTTCCTTCAACAGTGTCAAGATAAAGTTCTCCAAACAGACATTTGTGAACCTTAAGGAGCCATCTACCACCCAGCTTGCTGTTTGATGCTCTGGTGAGGCGAGTTTTCACCTGAAGACTGCAGGTAATTTTAGATAGGACAGATTGTGTGATTCATGCTTCCAAGAGTAAGGTATGGCAGAGGGGCTTCCATTTCTGTCCCTAGCATCTGCCACCTGAGGCAGTTGCTTCACACTGCCTCATTCTAGGGCAGGCCCTGATTCCCTGGAAGTTAAATCTCCAAAGAGATAGTGAAAGGGGGGCATACTTATTCTTCAATGTGCCTGTCAAATATACATTTGTGAACATTAAGGAGGCATACACCACCCAGTTTGCTGTTTGATGCGCTGCCAAGGCTAGAAAATAAGAGGCTGGAGGTTGTTCACTACTTATGTTGGGTCTTTTATCAAAAGAAGAGATATGACTTTGGGAGTTTGCTGTTTTTGATTACAAACAAACAGAAAATTGTACAGTCTTTCAAAGAAAATAAAGAATGCAGAGTGCATGAATTTTATAGCAGTATAATGGCTGGGCTCTGACAGTGACCCCTGGTATGAGAGTCAATGGGTTACTTAAACATGTATCCCTATATTCCTGTAAAATGTTAGGGAGTATGCAATTATAATTAAACCACTCATTGCAAAACTAGAAGGGAGAGAATGACATTTCCACCACACATGGGTTTTTCCCTCCCCTTTAAATGTTCCTAATTAGACTTGTTCACATTGGCACAACATAGTTGCCTGAGAATTCTTTGTACACAAAGACAAACAAACTTTTTCCATGATCACAAAACCAGCCATCAGTGAAGGCAGCCAGCAGTAGGTCCCTAGCATTCCCATTACTACACATTTATGCTTGTTCACGGAACCCTGCTTCTGGACCCTTCAAAGTGATCTATTTATTTCTTAAATAAAGCCATAAATCTTTGACAGTCTTAGCAGCTGTTGTTTTTGTGTGCCTTTATGTACACCACTGATAATAAACTGTTGGTCTGTTGGCAGCATCACACATGGCCACATGATGTTTTCGTTTTTGCTTTCACCAAGGTACCATGGTCTCAGCCTTATTCTGCTGCTCATTCAAGATTTTTTGCTTCTCCTTGGTTCTGCTCTCTTTTTCACAACTTTCCCCACCCCCATCAAAGCAGGATGAGTGTGTATTACAACCACAACAGATACACCCTCCCCACTTTCCATGTGTCACCTGAAAGAAATGCATTCTTACAAGACACAAGGTGCCTCTACACTGCAGAAATAATGCATTTTGGCACCACTTTAAGTGCTATAGCTTCATCTTATACAATTCTGGGATTAGCCTTTTCTGCCAAAGAGTGCTGGTGCCTCACAAAACTGCACAGTTTGGGGCTGATTCTGTGATAAATTCACACATGGTTGTTTTGCACAGAAAAAAATCATTTTCTGCTCAGGGAGTAACTCTGGTTAGTATTTGGAGGGGAGACCTCCAATGAATGCTGTCGGCTGTATTTCAGAGGAAGGAACTAGAAAAACCAACTCTGTGTATTCCTTGCCTAAGAAAAGCCTATGAAATTAATGGGGTTGCTGTAAGTAAAAAAAAAACAACCTGAAGGTGCATGCACACATATATAGAAATAATAGTTTCTGTGCAGAACATAATGCAAAACAGCTATGTGTGTATTTTGTTCAGAATAAGTCCTGACTTGTGAATAGGCTTCAAAAACTATATGGTTTTCACAGACTTTCTCACAATGGGAAGAAAATTGATAAAATATGTATTGCTTCCTTCAAGAAAAAAATTAGTGAAACTCAAAGGAAGAACAATTGTAGACCCTTATTTTGCCTTAACCTGACTCACTTAAAGATTTGACGCATTGCTAGCATAATAAAAAGCTTTCTTTTACTGAGTAAGCCATAACAATCTTCAGTGTGAAAAGGGTCTCAGAACTTTCTTTCCTCTCCAATTCTTTAAGCAGGTTTTGATCCTAAGTATGTGCACAGTTGTCCATAAGACAGGTTTACCACCCTATGTCAGAGTGATCAGTACATCAGCACAATGTACAATGTTGTTTCATGATGGAAGGGAATGCATTTTGCACAGGGCAAGCCAACATCATATAATTATAGACTCATAGAGTTGGAAGAGAACCCAAGGACCAACCAGTCTAACTACATTCTGTCATGCAGGAATACATAATCATAGAAGCATAGAGTTGGAAAAGATTTCAAGGGCCATCCAGTCCAACCTCCTGCCATGCAGGAATACAAAATCAAAGCACCCCCAACAGATGACCTTCCAGCCTCTGTTTAAAAACCTCCAAAGAAAGAGACTCCACCACTCTCTGAGGGAGTGTGTTCCACTGTCGAAAGCTCTTACTGTCAGGAAGTTCCTCCAAATGTTGAGGTGGAACCTCTTTTCCTGTAACTTGCATCCATTGCTCCATCTCTCAGTCTCTGGAGCAGCAGAAAACAAGCTTGCTCCATCCTCAATATGCCAACCCTTTAAATGTTTAAACATGGCTACCATGTCATCTCCAAAGAAGCATCATGCTGAACATAACTCCACACATTGCAGCTGCCCAATATTCCCTATATGGTCACAAACACACAACAGTGCTTGAATTTTCTGTGGGTATCCATCACAGTACCAACAGCTCATGGTTCACATGTCTCATGACCAGGGAACAGACATAATATAACCATAGGTCACACTTGCACAACTGTCCTGATGTCTTCCATCAAGTGGAAGCAGCATACATAAACAAGCAGCAGAAGGAAAAGGAGAAGAAGACGCAACATCCAAGGAAACAACAAGTGGCATACAGCATACATAAACATCTGGCCTGAGCTACAAACAGCTGGTTTCCAAAATAAGATGTACCCTTTAGAATCACTGTTCTGCCAACTGTGCAATGTAGCTCAGCTGCAGGGAGAAAAGAGACCAGGCTGGAGCTAGCAGTGGTATTTAAAATCCCCACTCATTATTCTGATTACAGTTTTTCTCAATGAAGGAGGCACATTTGTCCTTCTAGGAAGAAAAGAAATGTCAGATTGGGGGGGGGGGGAGGCATGCAAACTTGATGACTCTTAGCAGAAGAAGTTCCCAGACTGGCTCCTTTGTTTTCTCCTTTTATACCATTTAAGAGACCAGAAGAGATTATCTCATCCACTACTATGGACACGTTTGGTGTGTAACTATTGCAAGAGCCTTAAGGAGAGTATTTAGGGCAGGGGCCGTATACAAGACTGTTTTGTTGTTGTTGTTATTGTTGTTATTGTTTCTCTCTCTCTCAGCACCTCTAGATTCCCTAGACTACTCTTTTTCTGACCAGAGAGATAAAAAGGAAGAGAAAGAGAGGATTATTTCTTGGTAGTCTCCAGGACTTCTGGTCACATCCAGTTTTGGTTTGATTTAAGGTTCATCTACATTGGTCACTTAATCTGGGGTCATTTCATAGCATTATGCCCTGAACTGGCCCAGGACCAACCATGATGGTGACCACACACACCAGCCCAAATCAAATGCAATGCTGCATTTTTGTACACATGGGCCAGACAAGCCAACACTGCATCAACTCTGCTGGCCTGTCCCCTGATCTCAGAGCCACCACATCTGCTTCTTAGTGGGGCAGGACTTCTGTGTAAAGCCTGCCTGGTGTGCCACCACTTTTGTCACAGACTCCTTGTTGATCCCATGTCCACGAACCCACTTCTGTCCTCAGCAGAAGAAGTGGTACACCAGGCAGGGAGCTTCTGTCCATGAGGAAGCAGCAATGGAGGTTCAAAAAACAAACCATCCCCTTTCCTTCCACTATTCTCCATGGGAAACAGGATGATGTGGCTCTTGCAGTGTGGACAACTGGATTAAGCCAAATCAGATCCAACCCAGTTGTTCACATACCAGAACCTGATATCACTGTGGGGTTTACAGAAAACACTGAGATTTTCTCCAACTTTGCTTAATTCAGTGCAAAGTGAGGTTAAGGGCAAAAAACATGGATCCTCTCCAAAAGCAGCTGTACATCCTCAGGACTGCCAGCTTTGGGGTGAATATGGTATTTTTCATCAGCATAGATAAGTTTGGATTGCCATTTTTAGCAATCTCTGTAGGGTCCCAAAAGAGTTGGACCCCAGGTGTTCTACCATTCCCCTTCTGTGATTTAGGAATCATAGCTGCCAAACAATCCATACTTAACTAGCTACCAAAACCATCTTTTTTCAAGAGATTAGTGTTTGGGTAGAAGTTCGTAGACAGCAAGTTCTACCATGTTCTGTATTTTGTATCATCACAGAAATGCTGATTCCACAGATTTCTGTCATGCCTGTTCCTTTCAGCCCCTGTATTAAATACACTAATCTGTAAAGTCCTGTACTCATTTACTTTACTATTCTCCTCCATACAAACAGCCAGGATTCCCAAAATCATAAGCTGGCAAATGTGTTGGGGGTAGAGGTGGCCATGATTTGGCCTGGACAGTCCACTAGAATTTGGCAGCAAGTTATCACAGAAAGGCATTAAGAGAGCTGGGCAAAGATGTAGTGCCTGAACACACAGTGATAGCATTGAAAAGTAGGAGGAACAGAGGACACTATAAAGGCAATGTTAGAAAGCAGAAAGATGAAGGATATTTGAAATGTGCACAAGGGAAATGCAAAAATGCAGGCATATAACTGACTGAGTGAGACAGAGAGGGATGGCTTAAGTAAGAGGACAAGACATGTAAGTGTTCCAGAAGTATTTAATGGCAAAATAAAATAGTTAGGTCATGAAGCAATTCATAGAAAGCCTACAAAAGGAAAGTATGAGATAAGAGAGATACAAAGTGTTTGCATTTGTTTGTGAAGTATACACATTTTCAAGTCTAGTTACTAACATCAGAATGTAAGGATATGGAGAAGGGCAGTGTGTAATAAATAAATAAAAATCAGAGTTGGCCATCTGCTGGTAAAAATCTGAGATCGCAACAAACAAGTGTATCAAGAGAAGAGAAGAGAGTGGCTGTTGCCTTCAGGAGAAAGTATTGTGGGGTTTAGTCCACAAAAACTTATGCAGAAATAAATTAATCTTCAAAGTGCCACAAGATTATTTTTAAAACACAGTAATTTGTCAGTGAAAATTCATATTCTGTCTCAGCTGTCCATTATTATATGGGATGTGAAATGTGGTCAGGTGAGTATTAAAAACCACTAATATTGAGGAACACTTTTCTTCCCTATTTCTGTAGATTCCATTTTGTGAGATTGTTAAAAACTTGTCTTCTGTGTCAGAAGCTGTTTCATTTGCTAGTGTACTAATTCAATGCACAGAGATACATCTAGTCATTAAACAATCTCCCTCATATCAATGCTCCAGTATTCAAAGAACACACAGCTTTAAAATGCTGTTCTGTTGTTTTAAATCCTAAAGAAAGAGCCAATGAACTGGGACTTTAGGGATACAGACATCTTGGATCTCAGATGAAGTACCTTTTTGTATTGCTAATGGACTTTCCTGCATAGATATCCCGCCACATTATCTTAACACAGAATGACACACCAACAACTTCCTGACAAAATGCAGGTCTGTAGCTAACAAAGTCATATTTTTTTCTTTCTCCTGTATGATTTTTAACACATTTTCCCAATGAAGAAGTCAGTTCAGTTTTGAAAGTTTGCATCATGTATTTTGTACATTTTGGTTGTTCGAATAAAGGTATCACTTGTGTGGATTTTGGAGATTATGTTTTATTGTGCATTTAAAAGGCTACTCACTCACAACCCCTCAGTTCAGAAATGCAATTTTGTTCTGATGTGTGTTAAAGTTGCAAGCGGCTATTTTGCACCTTAAAATGAGACTCCTCCCAAATACCTGTGAACCCACAAACAGCCAGAGCTTGGAAAAGTTACTTGCTGCCCATAAGTTCCAAAAATCCTCAGCCTGAATGGTCATTGGCCTTGCTGGCTGGAGGATTCTGGGAGATGCAGTTTTAAAAATACCTTTTCTAAGCTTAAGAACACACATTCAATGCACAAATATGTTGTTAGCATTATACCTGAATGTGGCCTTCAAGTTTCTCCATTAACCAAGTTTCCAACCAGCATGCCTTTGCTTTTTGTTCAAAGCAGGCAGGAATCTGTGGTTACCTGAAAAATCTGGAGGTGACTCCAGAATTGTGATTTATCCTATGTTCTTGTTTACTTGCTACTGATTGTTGCCTGTGACTGGCTGCTGTGGGTTTCCAGGTGGCACATCAAATATAAAGTCAGGTTTTACATTGGACTAAATACAATGACCCAAATTGGAGAGTTAATCCTGATTAGACTAGATCCAGATGCATTTCACTATCTGTGGAC
>CM034702.1:23533801-23546562 GCA_020142125.1 Phrynosoma platyrhinos
CACACACACACTCACACACACATATATATATGCACTGGGTGTAAGCTTTTTGGGTCACACAGAGCTCCGCCTCAGGCTTCAGGCTTCAGTGCAAATCATAACGGGATGGAAGAGATGAAGTGCATGATCAACGTTAGGGTGTTATGAGTACAAGGAGAGGTCACTCTCTTTCTCTTTCTCTTTCTCCTTCTCCTTCCTATCTGTCTTTTAAGACTCCAGTTGAAACTCCCTGGATGAATAATTGGCAGCTCATGTAATCCAAATGTCATCTCACAGCCCTCATTTTTTAAGGCAGCTAAAGATATGTATGGGATGGCACAAGAAGAAACTCTCCAGATTAGGGAAAGCAGAAAGGGAGTGACAGTTCTACCACAAACACAAAGCACAATTCTCTCTGATTTCCTCTCTCTATAAGCATGAAGCACAAATTATCTCATTTAGTTTTGCCATCTTGGCATCTTTGCTTTCCAGCTCCATGCAGCTCTTTTGTTTATCCTTTCTGGGATATGGATTACGCAGGGATGTCCTGTAGTGTGCTATTTACATCTATATTGACTTTAAAACCTTCTAAGCTGTTTAGGGTTCTAGGTTCTTGTCTTCCCACCCAGAATTTTCTCATCACAACAGCCCTTCAAGGTAGTGCACCCAATAGTAGATGCTGGTTCCCAGATGCCTGTGGGTTGGTGACACTGTTCCAGGTTTCAGTCTGAACTTTTAAAAAAGTTATCCTAAGGTGATGACCATTCTTTTCAAAATAAACTCAGTGTGTTCAATAGCTCCTTTAAAGTTCAGACTGAAAGCCTGAGCAGATTCATGGATCCACTGACATGGTACTGCTAGTTATCATTGGGTTCATCACAGAGAGGGTGGCCTTATGCCACCCAGTGAACTGCACAGCTGACCAACCATTTGAACTCAGTCTGAGATCAGAGCTAGATGCTCTAATTATGGTATCACACTCACTTCTCAAAAATTTAAAATTTGACAAATGTTTTAGGGCACCTACCTTGACACACTCAGGAAGTCCATGTTTCAACTCACTACCAATGTCTTAACAACAAATAAACATTTCAATGAGGCAGATGTGCTGAACTCTAACTTCCAGCATTCTTCATTACTTGGTATGGTGTCTATGCCTTTGGGGAGTTGTAATCCAACAACATCTGGAAGGCTACAAAATTCCTATCCCTGTGCTAGGGTGTGAAAGGGAGCTCCAGTTTGCTGGCCTAATCTGGTGGATGGGGAGGCCCATTTCCTATACAAGAATGAGAGGAGAGGGAACCCTACCACTGGCTCCAATACATGATCAGAGAAAAATGGGAGGAATCTAAGTGGTGCCTAGTGGCTCTCATGTCAATGAATCCACCCCCAATTGAAATTAGTTCTCTAAGGTGTTGAACCTATAGGAGGACCAGCTTTCAGCACTGTGGATAGTTCCTTTAAATACAAACTAGAGTGCAGAATAGATTTACTATCTCACTGACATGGATGCCATCAGCTGCCACTAGGGAGGATGCCTCTATATCCTGCTCTCCTACTAAGGGCAACAGCAAAGTTGTTAGGAGGAACGTCCTGACTGTGAGAATTATTTGAAATGGAACACACTCCCTTGGAGTGTGGTGGAGTCTCCTTCTTTGGAGGTCTTTAAACAGAGACTGGATGGCCATCTGTCGGGGATACTTTGATTGGGAGTTCCTGCATGGCAGGGGGTTGGACTGGATGGCCCTTGTGGTCTCTTCCAACTCTATGATTCTATGATTCTATGAAAGCATGAAACTGGCTACTTTGAATAGTATTTGCATATGCTAGCTGAGCCTCAATCTTCCCCCCACCTTTCTTCACATGGTTAAGGTTTTCACATGCTAAGCTGGTTGAAGAACAAGGGAGAACATGCTGAGGAGCTTGTCTGCTTACCTGGAACTATGCTTGTTCCAAGTAAGTGTGCAGAGGATCAAAGCTGAAAGGGACAAATGTAGAGTTGGAAGGTCACTTGGAAGTTATCTTAGGAGATACCTTGGAAGTCTTGGAAGTCATCTAATCCATCTCCCTCCTCATTGCAAATATATCACATAGATATTTGATCACAACTAGATCCCACTGGCATTCAGACATGTAGTGGGGAGGGGAGTTACTCAGATGGTATTGGAGAATAAAAGCAGTTGTTATGGTACCTACACTGATGGGAAGATTTCAGCTTTTACACAATAAAAAGGCCACTAGGCTCAATTAGCATTCTATTTCCTCCACTCCCCAGTTTTCTCAGGGTCCTAAAAAGAAAATATCTGGACTTACTTGTAAATAAGAGTATATAGGACTGTAGACCTAAAGAGTTAAGTGAAGAAAATATTCTGCAGAGGAATGAAGGTGACATGGGGGAACATTCTCAGCAAGGTGTGCAAGAAACTCATTATTGGATTAACTCATATTACAATGTAATAAAGAGAGAGTACATATTTTGAAGCACATTTTTCTAAAGCTTCTTTGGAATTGCCAGCCTCTAACACAGATTTTAAAAATGCATACTGATGCTTTGCAAACCAGGTTTCCTTCGGTCAAAGAGGCTGCCCGGATCACATTGTGTTTCTCTGCTCTGCACCTATTCTGTACAGCAAGGCCTCAGACTGTTCAGCAATGCTGCTCGCGGAGACAGCCTGCTATTGCAGTATAAACAAATAAAAATAAACACAGCTACCACAACTTCCTGACACAGCTAGAGGCTTTAGAGCATTAAAAATGGAAAAGTCCTTAGAGACCCAATTTGTGAGAATGTGTGAAAGACAAAGGAGAGACACAGGAAGAAGAAAAAGAAACTGTGAAAGGAGAGGAATGGTAGCTATATGGCTTTTCTCAATCCCTTCCACCTTGCAGCAAAGTCTTCTGATTTGGGGGGGGGGGGGCTCTTCTACCAGCAATGTGAAGAGAGAGTTACCTCCTTTTTTCTATCATAGCTTCATCATATAGTACAGATTTTGCATTCATAGGTCTCAGTCCAATCCTGGGCATCTAAGGATAGTGATGGGAGAAACAGGGTGGGAAATTTCTAAAACAGGTAGATAACCATGGAAAGCTAGGGGAATGGATTAGCTTCTCAGGAAACATTGGAAGACCACAGCACCCACTGTACCTACCCCTGTCCCCAGCAAAAGAAATTGCCCTCTAATGACCTTTAGGGGTTAGGAGGGCATTTTCACTATGTTCTTCTGCCTTCCTGGGCCATTTTATTTATTATTGTTGTTGTTTATTTAATTGTTTGCTATTTTATTTATTGCATTTATACCCTGGTCCAGTAGAGCCCCTTTCTTTCAATAAAAAGAAACTGAGTGGAAGTCATTTTCTGTCCTAATTTGGGCCTAAATTGGACCCAGGGTGTGAAAACATGGTGGGAAGGGGCCTCCACACTCCCTGAAGGGCATTTTGGATCTATCTATCTATCTATCTATCTAGCTGACTTCTCTGGGAACCCCCGGGAGGGGATCGCCTACACCTCATGGGCTATACTTTGTTGACCCCAGTCTAAACTTTTTTTTTAAAGCTATTATGAGTTGATGTAGACAAGACTGATCTCTATGGATCAATAATAACTCAGTGCAAGGCAGATTCTTATGGGAATTTCATCAACTACAGATTTCTTCATCTTTCAGCTTTCCACCAGCTTCTGCATGACAAACAGCCAATAACATTGAACTCCTTTGCAACTTATTACCCTAAAATGAAGTACACTGGGATTTAGAAATAAGCCTAGAACAGGACTGGTAAATCTTGAAGTCTCCTGATGTTGCCCAACTTTAATTCCCAACAGCCCTAACCAGCCTGGTGAACAGTGAGATTTGGCAGGACCAGTAGTTCACCAATATCTGGAGGGCCAAAGTCTTCCCATCCTGCCTTGGAAGTGATGACTCTGTGCATGAGTCACCAATGTTTACATTTTCCCAAAATATGTTCTTTCCCCATGAAGCTCAGGGTAAAGTTAGAGCTTGGAAAAGTTGCTTCTAACACTATTATTTTATATCTGCAATTGTAAACTGCACTTACAGTTGCAAATCATAATTGCAAGTGTGAATTGTAAATTGTAATTGTAATTGTAAGCTAATTCAGGTCCCATGTTGGAGAAAGCTAGGATATAAATCAAATTAAAGGTGGGCTGTTAAACAGATGCGGTTGTTGTTGTGTTTCTTGAAGTCGTTTCTGAATTATGGTGACCTTAAGGCAAATCTATCATAGGTTATCTTGGCAAGACATTTTCAGAGAAGGTTTTCTTTTGACTTTCTCCAAGAAAAGATGTAAAAATTCTGAAGAGATTCTTAATCTCTTTCTCTCTGTGTTTGTTTGTTTTAATTTTTGTCTTTGCATTTGGAAAACTAATTAATTTGGGTGTTGTTGTCTTTAAGCTACTTTTTGGACTACAGCATCTTGCTGGAAGACTCTGGTATCTGTAACCCTGTTCCATTTTCTCAACACAGCAATCTTGTGAAATAGTAGATTAGAATAGTTACTAGCACAAGGCCATTGCATTTCACAGCGAACCAGGATTAGAATTGGAGCCTTCCTAGATTAATCACTTCAATTTACTGGTTTTCACACTATGCTTTACACCCTCCTGGCATCCTATGAACCCTAGAAACAAATTCGATGCTAATGTCTCATGTTCAATTGCCTAATGGATGGGCTGGCCTTAGCTAAAGGGTATACTTTAATATGGATTTACAGAACTATTCTCAAACCTATTCTAATTTGTTCAGATTTTCTTGTTTAAAAAATGCTGAGTTAATTAACCTGGAGCTCACTCTCAATCAACAGCACAGATTAGAATCACCCTTTACATGCTCTTTGGGAAAGTAAATACAAGATGATGATCCATGCTTTTATGACCCTGAAGTGTACAGAGGGAGCAAAGGGGCCAATAATTCCTATCCTGCAATCTTAATGCAAATGTTCCCAGATGAGGAACGTGAACTTTCTAGCAGACTGTTTAATCAAAGGTGGTTGGTGGGAGGGAAGCTGTCTGACACATAAGACTAGACAGTCTAGTGCAGTAGCTGTGGCGATAGACCAAGGCTGCAATCCTATGCACATTAATTAAGAATAAAAAGTGAATTTGATAGAATTTCTGAGTAAAGCCTAGGATTGCACCTCATGGCTTCAGTGTTATACAGGTATATCTGAGAATACACTCCAGTGAGCACACTCAAGCTTACTTTTGAGTAAACCTGCATGGGATCATGCTGTAGGACAGGGAAGATTTCATATCTGCTTGAGCTCAAAGCTTTAGATTGTCTTCATCTAAGCGGGGTATAAATAAATTTCATTATTATTATTATTATACTATGTTGAGGTCTTGGCTTAATCATACTTATTCCACTTAAACACTTTCCATGTCAGTGGAATAGTAAATCCACTCTGGAATTTATTGTGAACTTGAAAGATGTTCAACAACTTGGACAGGTCCTTTAAAGTTTAGACTTATGTCTGGAGCAGATTGACCTCCTTTTTGACATGGAAACCACCAGCAACCAGGGCCTAAACTAGTTCAGAAGTCATTAGAATAAACTGGTATCATTCCCATATATGCTGCATGAAAATCAGTATACAAATAGCATAGGGAAGAATTCACACTAGCTTGACTAATTCAGTGATCATGACTGAGCCCTTTAAGGCCAGCCCCAAAAGATTTTGCTGCCTGAGACTAACAACATTATGACATATCCATGTGCATGCCTCTGCAAACATGTGCATGCATTCATGTGCTCACTGGACTAGTAGTTCAGACAGAGCAGCATAATCTACCATACTTGAGGATAAATTAAATCAAGATAAATTAGAAGGTGCAGAGCAAGCTGTGTGTGCCACACAACATTATCCTCCAAGAGAAGAGAATGGTTGGAGGGCTCAGAGATATGGCTGCAGGGCTGCTCTCTCATGCCCTCCAACTGTCCTGAACTGGCCAGAACAGTCCCAATTAATCCTCTGTCATCCACTTTTCCAGCTATTTTTATAATGTCCCAGCTTCTGTCTCCTCCTCCCACTTCTCCTCTTTGTCCCCAGCTTTCTTTAACTGCTGCAAACAAGTTAAAAGTGCACACAATTAATGTAGCAGGGAGATGAAGAGAGGAATCCCAGTGGGTTCAGGGAAAAGCAAAACTGCTATAGCCTCCCCTAGCTCTGTGTGTTTCTTCACATTAATATATTTTGTCATTCTGACCATACTCTGGTGTTGCTTGGCCACATGATGTCCTGGTTTTCATCAGTGAAATGTTGGAGGATATGCCCCCTGCATCTGTTACTTTGAGGCAGTTGGCTTACTTGTCTAATGCTTGGATCGGCCCTACTCTCCCCAGCATCTTACCAAAGTTTGGTTTTCACCAAGCCTACTAAAGAAGACATAGTAGCCAACTCAATGGTCTTCAGCTAATGAAACATATAATGAATTAAGGTGGGTGACAGAAGTGACACAGCAGAAGCATCAGTCTTTTGTGGTCCAATGTTCTTAGGAGGGAGGAAAAGAGAGAAAGAGGAGTAGAATGGGCATCCAAATAGTAATTATTTTGGACTGAGTGTTATTTACTGGGAAGATCTAGATAATACTATGCTAACCAAACAGACTGCAACCCAGAGTGATACAAAGAAAACAACCTCCACACACCCCATGAACACACACACACAAAAGTAGGCAGGCTTTAGTGGCTGCTTTAGGAATTTTCTGGTCTGCTGGGTAAATCGGTGTTTACCCCTCGGGATAAGAAGCTGTTGACATATAGAGCCTGTTTCAGAAAGACTGCTGGAAAACCAGTGTGTGATGCATAAAAGTGAGATTTACACACAAACAAAGGCTGCCTGAGTACATGTTAAGCTTGGTACAGAGATGACGAGCCAGCCACCAGAGAAAATAATATTCAAAGCTGCAAATACTTTGGGGATGATGATGCATATATCCTTATAGGAGGGAGGTAAATAATATTTGTAGGTTTCCCCTCCCTTGTCCTCAATAAGAATGAATATTTCAAGAGACTGTGAAGCCCCAATGGGGGAAAAAAATCAATTGCTGTAAGATTAAAGATATATTTACAGGTATGTGTGTGTGTGTGTGTGTGTGTGTGTGTGTGTTTGCATTTCTGCATGTTTTTAAGAGAAGAAATTATTGTCATGTTTGCAGAAATCTTTCTTCCAAAATGCTTCTGCACAAAACATCATTTTTGTGGGAAAATACATTGCATACAAAACATATTTTCTCACAATAGGATAACTTTAAATTTGTCAAGGGTGGGGGCAATAAAAAAAACTCTTTATAAAAAAGTTCCAAAAATATGAAAAATCATCAAAAATGCACAAAAACTTGCAGTCTCCTGCAGCTGAGAGGAAACATTTATAATCACTTTATGAAAGAATTAAATAAGTCAAGATTTGCATCTCCACCAAAACCGACAAGAAGAATGATAGACAACATCCAGATGCCCAGATGTCTAAAGAAAGGAAAGAGTGAAAGGCTTGGAGATGGACAAGCAACCCTTGATTTGCCAATCTGTTCCATTTGGGATTCAACTATGTCTTCCCTCTCTCCATTAATGTACCTTCTGTACTAATCAACTTCCCTTTGGTCCCAGAAAAGTAATCATCCTTGCATCCCTGTTTAACCTGCACCTCGCTGCTGTTCCCATTATTACTGATTTCATCAGCTGAATCCACATTATCTTGTCTAAATTTAAAGTTCTAAATTTAAAGTGGATATATTCAATCAACGAAGCCATGGTCCTGAGATTGTAAGACCTGAGCTGGACATTGGTGACCATCGGTCTTGGAGGTCTCTCATTCATAAGGTCACTGCAAGTCAAAGTTGACATGACAGCAAATAACAACAAAGATAAAACTCTTCCATTTGAGCTACAGCTAGGCAAATTTTACTTATACAGTACCTAAAAGTTTTTTTTTTCCAAATGGAAAATTACAGGCAGGGGCATCATTAGGAGGATCAAGGGGTGCAGGACACACCAGGTTAGCCACTGGACATCATCCATACCTAGGATACATCTACACTGCAGAATTAATGCAGATGGGCACCACTTTAAGTGTCAAGGCTCAATGCTATGGAATTCTATTATCTGTACTTTTGTGAGCTATTTAGCCTTCTCTGTCAGAGAGCTCTGGTGCAACAACAAATTACAAATCCCAGGATTCCATAGAATGGAATCATGACAGTTCAAGTGGTGTCAAACTGCATTAACTCTGCAGTGTGGCAGCAGCCACAAAACTCTTATATTTGCTGTGTTTGCACTCCCTTAGTACCTTTGGATGCCCAAATGTTCAACTGAATCATTAAGGGCCTTTACAGACTGCCAGAAATAGTGCAAACTGAGTCCACTTTAACTGCCCTGGCTCAATGCTAGGGAATCATGGGAATTGTATTTTTTTTCTGGGACATTGAACCTTCTCTGCTAGAGAGCTCTGGTGCCACAATAAGCTACAGTTCCCATGATTCCTTAGCACTGTTCCAGGACAGTTAAAGTGGCCTCAATTTGCACTATTTCTGGCAGTCTGTAAAGGCCCTAAGTCACCTTCATTTTGTCCCAATCCCCATAGCTACACCTCTACCTATTAATTTCTTCAAATGTGCTGGATCTGAGTCCATATGGAAAAGAATTTTAGGCTGAAATTAACTAACATGTCTATCTCTTCAGAAACCATTTGGATAATTGATTGATTGATTGATTGATTGATTGACAGACATATAGCAACTCTGTGAAAGGAGACTAAAATCATTTAAACTCATTGGCTTATTTATAGTTCTCTTTCTCTGTCCCTCTCTTTCTCCTTCTTCATTTACCCCTTCACAACCATTTTGTCTCCCAGTTCCCTTTCCATCTGCAATCTCCTTATTTCATCCCAACCCCCCATTCCCACATATCTCCAGTTGTGAATTGTGTGTGTGTGTGTGTGTGTGTGTGTGTATGAGCTTGTGCAAATTAATTCCAATTCTAACATTCTCACCCATGCTGTTTGTTGAACTTTCCTCCTCTTTGCTTGTGCCAATAACTATTCTTGGTCTCCACCAGTTTCCCAATGTGAGGAGCTTCACTGTATTAAAAGGGGGCTTTAACAGATACCGAGCACTAGCAGCTGGAGACTCTGGTGACCAATTAATAATATGTTCCCAAATGCCAGCCAGGACTATAATTAGAGTAATGAAAGTCTTACACTACACGGAATGATGTAGATTGCAAAGGGTCAAGAAAGCATGTCATGCTTCTGTTACATTTCAGCCAAGAATCACAGTTCCATGTTCAATCAAGTATAATTTTAGTAAGGGTTCAGCCCTGGAATGTGTTTTCAGTGTGCATAATGAGAGCTAGGATCTTTGAAGAAAGAGACTCAACCTTAAACATATGCAGAGTGGCTTTCTTTCTTGGTGTGACTCTCCCCACTAGTGACACAGCTGCATTTCTTTCCAGTTTTTCTTAAGTAGCTGATATATTTAAAAATTATTATTATTATTATTATTATTATTATTATTATTATTATTATTATTATTATTTCAGGAAATTGTACAAACTATGTCATGGCTCCCATGGTCTTCTGTCTTTTTCTCCTTCTGTGCCATCCAATTTAATGAAAAATTGCAAAGGCCTTGTGAATAGAACATCCCATGCGATCCTGGCATTTGCAATTTAAGGAGGAGGCAATTAAAATCGTCTTTTATAGTCCTTCCCAAATTACAAACTCCAGGATTCCATAGGATGTAGACATGGCAGTTAAAATAAAATCAAAGTACTATAACTGTGCTTTGTGAAAGGGCCCCAGGATTCTGACCATAGTTTTATGCAGCATTTATTAAAGAGGAGCTTTCCAAGAAAAAAAAAGAAAGAAATCCTAATTCAGCACCACAAACATGGTTGACTTTGCAGGGATTTAAACCTAATTTCCATTTTACTGCCTTCCAAATTCATTTTTTAAAAAGAAATCTCAAATTATTTTCAGTGAATCTATGAAGACATTTATAGCTTTTGGAAATTACTTGTTTTTTAAAAAATTCCAAAAGTTCTCCCTTCCCGAAATTCTCACCTATATATACATGGGGCTTTGATACTGACCAGAGGTCAGTTGAATCTGATGACTTTAACAGCCAAGAGGAAACAAAACTCCTCTGGTTTTAGGTCTGAACTTGAAAGAAGCAGTTTGGAGATTTCAGCACCTTGGACAGCATCATGAAAGTTTAGGCTAAAATCCACAAGAGATTCCCTGGGACAGTGATGTGGATGACACCAGCTGCAAGCCCTAGAAGGAGAAACCCTTCATTCTGCTTTGTTTCTTTACATCTGTAAAACACTAAACAAAAAGAGTCTTGACACTTTGGATCTGGATAATGCCAAGAGGGAGATTCTGAGAGAGGAAAGGGAACAAGGGGAATATAGGAAGATCAAAGAGCTTCCATGTTATGGTGGGCTTTGGAACCAGAAAATAATACTGACATTATCATAATCATTATTATTATTTTTTTAAATGAACACATACATATGGCTATGGGTCACTGGTATTCCTGCTAACCCTCTTGGAGATACTTAAAGGAAAATGGGGTATAAATCTCAGTAACAAATAATGAAAGAAAACCATGTATTCCCAGTAAAGAAATTTGAGACTTTCATTGCTGTGGCTTCCAGTGAACTTTGCCATGTGCTCCATTGTCATTTAAAGCCAGCATGGTGTAATGGTTTGAACACTGGACTAGGACTCTTGAGACTTAAGTTTCCAATCTCCATTCAGCCATAGAAACCTACTATCTAATCTATCTGTAATTTCTAATCTGTGCCTGAATAACAAGTTGGTTCTTCATGTAATGAAATAGCCTGTTACTATGATGATTCCTTACTTAGAATAAAACCCTCTTCTTTAAACGTACTTTATCTCACACTCCTTTTTCCCATGCCTTGGATTGGCCTAGCTCTTCTTGAAGACTGGTAAAGGGAGGAAAGACTTTCTGCAAAGAAAATGCCAATGGAATCTCAGCAATGTCCTGTTGCATTATGAAAAAGGGAGGGTTCAAATCAACAGCTGGTGGTGCTGAGTTAATTCAATAAGAAAGATGGTCTCAAGGGGTCCCATAAAGCTTAGGCAGGAACAGGATGGGGACCCAGAGAACCCTCACAGAAACTCTTGCAAGACTGATATCTAAAATGTACAGCTGCTGCATTTTGCACCAGCTGGATCTTCCAAACACTTTTCAAGGTCAGTCCAATGTAGAACACATTATGGTAGTCTAATCAGGAAGAAACTAAAGCATGAACTAAGGCCTTTCATCAGCAAGCAAAACATTTTTATTCAGGCAAGCTTTTTTTAAAAAAAAAATCACAACAGGGTGGCTTATATGGAGTGTATTCTATGTTTTTAACTTTTGCATGTTTTTAATGTTAACTTTATATTGTTTTAACTAGGTTATTTTAATTGTTTTAATTTTTTTTACTGTGACATGTTTGAGATGTTTCTATCTTGTAAGCCATCTTGGGGCCCTTCTTGGGAGAAAGGTGGCATAGAAATGAAATGAAATAAATGGATTACTGTGGCCACATTTGCCTTTCCCAGGAAAGGATGCAACTGGCATACCAGCTGAAACTGAGCAAAGGTGCTTCTGGACAACCTTGCCTTTTAAAATAATTACATTTAAAAATCCCAGATATCATCATCATCAACATCATCAGCATCATCAGCATCACTATCACCACCACTACTGCCATAATCCATAAAATGATTTGAAATCACCTCCTGGAAAAGAAACAACACATTTGCTAAACACAATCATAACAACATAAATACAGGAGTGTGTGTATAAACCTCTACCTCACTCCTTAGAACAACTTGGATGAGCTGAACTGAGCTGGGCTGAAAAAGTGCTTTGATTAAAACACACACATACTCACAGAAAGAGCTGAAGTAAAATGCTAGCCAAGTACATTTTCTCCCCATCTCAGTGTCCTTTTCAAGGAAAGCAGCTCTCTAAAGCTGCTTGCATTTAGTTGGATTTATTGCTGCCCACCATATTCCATATTAAAAGCTCGCTCCATTTAGAAAGAAAAGAAATGCTCACCTCCAGTTACTCCTCCACTAGCTCTTCGGAAAACTAAGACCCTCACACAGATCTATCAAATGGACTTTTCCTGACTACTCTTACATTCTTCTAACACCTTCATCTTCTTTTATGATTGCGCTAAATCAAGAGCACAGAGCATCTAACACCTATTTGTAGTTTTCTCTATCTTAGGTTTTAATATATTTTACTATCTAGCTATTGGAGTATATGTGTACACACAGGGAGGGAGGGAAGGAATGCAATTTACACTGGGTATTACTACTAGTAAGGAAAGGGGAGTACAATTCCCATCACTCTCAGCCAGAAAAGACAATGATTAGAGATGATGGGGTTGTAATTGCTGGAAATATACATGAATAGGGGACATTCAGTTAAGCAGTCAAGATTATTTACTAGGAAGTGGGGGAGAAACTGCATTTCTGGTTTCTTTGTTATAACAACCCATTGTAAAGATAGAAAGATAACCTTCAGAAACTATTAGCTAACTACCTGCTTTGGATGGGGGTGGGAAGGTGGGGAAGTAGAAGTAATTCCTGAAATTATCAGTTTAGGCAAGGAAAAGACAGAGCATACAAGATAACAGAATAGTGGTTCTATATGTCTCCACAAACATTTCCCCCAGATTGCCACATGCTCCTTAGTCTAAAGTGTTGCTGCATCTTCCATCTTCCATCTTCCTCTTCCTCCTATC